>JAQFYB010002202.1:0-26183 GCA_034694085.1 Pogonognathellus longicornis | reverse complement strand
TTAGCACGTATACACTGTTAATAAAAGACCACTACGTAGGAGAATCAATATTCACCGAGGTGTCTCATCCTACAAACACAGTTTTTGAAAAAGTGTAAATTGAAATTGAAATTGACTTTAGATGAACTTTAGTGTGCAACTGAATGTAAACTGAGCTGCCCAACTGAAATATCTGACCAGAACGCAATACCTGACTCTAACAAAGGTAAGATTCGTTTTGACTTTAGCAGAAGGTTATAGAATTGACAAAGAGAGGAACTCAGATACCCAAGAAGATCCATTCAAAATTTAAACTGTAAGGAAACATATAGCTTTGGGAAGTTTTACAATATTTGTGTCTTCTCATGGCATGACTATCACCTGTTGGTCATTGTCATGTTGACAGAGAATGATGTAGGGGTAGCGACTTTGAAAGTAGTTTCGATTCATTCTTGCATCTAAAGTATATTTCGTAGGTAAACTTATTTTAACGATATATAAAACTATCCACCCTGTAAATGTCATGTGCATGCAAATAAGTAACAGGACAATATTATTTATATAATACCCTACATATATTACTATTGTTATAAATATTATTGGTATACCTACTACTATGATATTGAGGTTCTGTATACAAGTTGTAGAGTAAGAAAGGATGAGACACTTCAGAAAAGAATGCTACAGCATAGGAGAGAATAATGAATAATCGTTGTGTTTACGCTATTAAATACAAAAGACCAGCAATATTACTTTGTTCACTCAGCGAATCGACTTTCAAAGTTATGCCGAGTCCAGCTTTGTAGTAAAATCGACTTTTCTATGTAGCCAAGCTGTAAATCAATCACCTTTGCTGTTTACCCAATTATTGTGATCCTCACTAAACCCAATTCAACTCTATTTTCCGAATGCAATGGTAAAGATTTTGATTGTCTTGTAAAACACAAGATGACAAACTATTTACACTACATGTGCACGTAATGCATTGTAAATTGCAGTGTAATACTATAGTTTAGTATCATAACATCACATTAAAAGGACTGTGGAAACCTGTTTATTACTAGTACAATAAATCATATTTAAGAATAAAAATTATCATCTACTTTTTGAATATTCAATTAATTAAATCTATCCATTAATCCGAGTACAGCTATTACCTAACCAATGACCTGAACTGAAACATCATTAAGTGTTTTATGCAATAGATCTATCTGTTACAACTCAAAAGTGCAAAGAAATTAATATAACTCGATGTTACATTAAATCTAAACTTAGAAACAAAGCATAAATTGACAAAATATTTGATGTTTTTTACAGATATTCTCCGTCTTATTTGACAACTCCCTTAGGAAGGTGTACCATGGCCACCCCTTCGGAATTGCACCAAAAAGAAGAGCAAATTCGTCTATCAAATACCTACGCCATTCCTCGTTCCCCAATCGTAAATTCAGGACCAAATGTCTCAACATCACAGAAGATGCTTACAGGAGAACCTCATCGGAAAAGTCCAAGTTTTTTAACTATGCACCCCATATCCCACAACAGCATGGAAAATGGTCATTTGAATATGGAGACTCAGAGCAATAGTCCACTTAGTATAAACAGTCACAGCAACCCCATCGGTCAAACGCGTGACAATTCTATTATTCCGACAACTGTGTCAGCATCCGAATATTGCGATTCGACCGTTTCCAATATTCTGCGGAGTAATGGATCGTCGCCAAATCATCAGCAAATGCCACCACTGAGATCTCAATTTAAAGAAGAGGACATGAGCAGTCCTCAGAATCCCCATGGAGGTGACATGATGGTGTCTGCATCCCCTTATTTAGACTACGGCTCACCCTCATATCATCAACAAGCAAGTGCTCAATGGATTGCTGCTGAGAATGGACACACCGGCTCTATTTTAGCAGCTGCTGCTGCAAAAGCCGAGTTGGACCAAGGAACATTGATTCCAATATTCGCATCAAACACAAACGACACAGCCCCTCAGTCAGGTCAAAACACATCTAATGAAACCGCTTGGAATTGGGTTTCTGGATCTCCAAATCAGATGGCACTTGAACAAAATAAAGTACAGTTACAAGCTGCTTCTTCATCATCCCATGGTAATTATCTAACTTATTTTATTTGTATCGTTACCTACCTTTACTATAATATACCTTTCCTATTTTTTCAAACATTTGGCAATTTATTTTTACCTAAAATTTTACCTACCCTCTAATAGGTTCATGGATTGGTATTAGTATACCTAAGCAATTTTAATCATTCAAAGATTTGCAGATATTTATTAAACATCAGTTATGACTTGTTTCGTTAAAACGTGGATTCCTTTTAGAAACACGAACAATGACATGACAAGTTGTAAAAATAACTGTTAAATTCTTTAGCAATATTGCATTCTTATGGTTATGTAGAAGAAAAGAGGACATCGCATGTAGTATTTACTGGTTGCTTATACACAAGTAAAGAAAACAGCTAACTTACTAAGTCTATGTAAAATGACAGGATAAAAAAACAGAGCTCCACTTCACCACATACATACAAATACAGCACAGCAAACACATTTATTATCATAAGCAAACGGCAAGAATTGAGTCAAAGTGTAATTCATAGTAGTAGTGGTAGCAAAGCAAGTGCTTGTGTTTGAATGTATGTATTCAGTTTAGTAATAGAAACCATAATGGGACTTTACACAGCAAGATAGCCATTAATCATTTTCATTTCCCCTGCCTTCCCTGACTCTGTACTGAGTGCTAGTCACTTTTGCTATACTGCAACACTGTACTTATAAGACACTATCTCTATATAACCAGTCAAGTCTGGTTCGATTGTGTTGTTCGGTTGTTCGTTCCTAGTCGCAATCTCGCAAAGTACAACTATCAAGTAGTGACTTGAGTTGATATCATGCAAAGCATATCTGTGTATATGAGCCAGTTTGTCTATAGTGTTTACAATATCCTAATATTCTGGATAATCATTGTGATGTGGCAAAAGAGAAAATGTTATGTTGCTTTCCGTGTATAGATTTATATGTATGTAATTGCACAGTCGGTGTAGAACAGCAGGACGGTTACATTGGTACTAGTGCACAATAATTTTAGAATTCAATGCAATATACATGATTCGTTACGCAACAGTAAAGTTTTTTGTAAAAATACGGTTTCACAATCTTAAGATGATAGAAATGACCTCAAAAGAAGAGAAAAGATGAATAACAAGTTAAAAATAATTTTGTCATCACGACATGTTGTGGAATAGACGAAGGCTTTCTTTGCGTGCAGAATTCAAGGGGTTGGATTTTTCCATCGTTTGCTTAGGCTTTGGCTAAGTTGCACTGAAAGCGGATTGGAGTGGCTTAACTCAACTGAGAGTGTGATAATACTTATAAATCTGCTTATCATATTACGACGAGTTAGGCGTGTAACGAAGAAAAGACACAACAGGCTCATACGTATGTACATACTATAGCTACATCCTTATCTTTCTTTAAGTTGCAATATATTGTATATACATACACGGATACTGTATGCTGTACAGATATGTCATACGAATGTATGTACGTCACCTGTATGACTTACCGGCGACCCGCTTGTCCTTCATCTTTGAGATATGGATAACTTGCTTGTTTCAGCTGTCATGTTATGCCTCATCATCACCAATTGAGTCCATGATTCAATACCAGGAAAAAGCTGAGACACACGCACACCTATATTATATGCTCATCCTTGTATTTGTGTTTACCTAGTTTAGATTACTTGGAGAAACTTTCTTGGAATCTTCCAACTCTTGTTATCTTCACCGATAATTATTTTCAATATTATACATGGGCATGTTCAAAAAAATATAACTATTTGAATACTTATTTAGATCTATTTTTACTTAGACTGCTTGTTGTAGAGATTGAAACTCCAAATTCTTTGTGATTTTTCATAAAAACTCGTTAAAAGGTAGATAAGATTTGCCCAAATGAATGAATCAAATTTAAAAATTATACCTAAGTTAGCTTTAAATGATATCACACACGAATTCCTCCATAAATATTTCCATGTTTAATGCATACTTACTACATATAGCAGTATTTACCCATCCGGGGATTATTTAATCCTTTATAAACAGTATAATGGTTACTGTGTAAAATTTAAAACATAAAAAAGTAGGCGTGTGCTCATTATGATTTCAACAAACATTATCTCATAATAACTCTCATTGAATAATAAGAAGATGCTACAAACCGAATTGCAAGATTGTTTTGTTTAGAATCTTATGTTGGTAATAGAGTAATAAATACCGTAGCAAGTGTTTGAAAACTACTTTAAACAAAGAGTAGCATTGTGTATTATGTACATACCTAGGTATTTGTTATTTATCTGAGTGCAAGAACAAAAGGTTAATTTATCAATACACCTAAGTTAGGAGGTTTTGAGGTACATACATACTACATACATACATAAACACTGTCATATGAAATTGAAATCAGTGGAAATGTTAGTAAAGTTGGTAAGCAGAAGGTAGCTTTGGTAGGTATCTACTACTTATTATTAGTCTTAGAAATTACTTGGTAAGTAATATTGGTAGGAATACCTATTCGCGTCAGCGTGTCTTTATAGATATTGCACTTATGGATCTATATGGTGTCTTTTATGTAGTGTTGTTCGTGAGATCATAGGTTGGTTGATTCAGTAGATTTCCTGAGCTTTTCATGAGAGAGAGATGGAAAACAAGAGTGCATGACATGAGATGACACGACAGGAACGGCACGTACTCACTCCATTACTTCATCCTATCGTGGCTCTGTTCTTGTAATCCCAAGTTGAACCTGAAGAGTTTCCTAATTTACTCGCTTATCTGAATCACGTAAAAATGAGTCTGTTGCGTGTCTTCTTTGTTTTTGGTTTCGTATTAGTCACCAGAACCACCAATGGATTCAAATAAATGTTTTGCGTCCAGGTGATGATTGTGTGTTCTGGCTTTGGAGTGTACAAGATGTATAAAACCCTTTGATGCAAGTAGTATCTGTACCTTAAAATGTTGTAAAAATAGCAATATTTCTTTTTGTATTTACAGATGGTAGTGATCATCCAGTAAAAAGAGCACGAACTGCGTACACGAGTGCACAACTTGTGGAACTGGAGAAAGAATTTCATTTCAACCGTTACCTTTGTCGTCCTCGACGCATTGAAATGGCATCACTTTTGAATCTGAGTGAAAGACAAATAAAAATCTGGTTTCAAAATCGTCGAATGAAATACAAAAAGGACAGCAAATGCTCCCCTGAAAAATCTTCGAATTCTTCAGGAACTTCTCCATCAGCAAGAGGAGGTCATCACAACAACAGCACATGTACCGGTTCGCATCGCGGTGGCTCCGAGTCTCCCTCATCTTCTCCGAATAATATGTCTACTTCCACCCCGAGAGAATGTAGCTCGAGCACACCAAACACTTCGACAACACAATCTTCTTCCATTAACACAAGTTCAACAGAGTCAAGTAAATCCTGCCCTCATCCTTCCTGCTTCAAATCGGCTGATGATTGTCTTGTCATGTCACACAAAGATTACACTCTCAGTCCCAACAACATCAAGAAAAGAACTCCAAAGAATCTCAATCAGATTTACTATGATGAGCTGAGTGACGGAGGAGTGGAAAACGTGGAGTCGGGCAACTGCAGTGCAAGCAACTCCGAAAGTCCAAGCTCAATTGTTTCTCCCAACAATAATTACAGAAGTTATAACTTAAGTCCTCCTTCTTATGCTCAGATTTGTAATCAATATACCTATCCGAATTCGGGTGGGAAGTTTTCCGACATTTCTTTACACACTTCAGATTATCTCAACAAAATTCCATTGTCTTTAGCTGGATCGCAAGATTTTCTTAGTAAACTCCCTCCTTCTTACTACCAAAGTGTGGCCGGCAATAATAACTATAACAGTCCTACTAGTAATAATAACAATAACAATACTAGCTCTAATGTAAATGCATATGCATCTCATATTGCAGAATATGGTTTTGCTAATAATATTAATTCTAGCAGTAGTGGCAACTTCAATTGCAATTCATATCCAGCTATTGATAACCCGGCGTCTTTCCAGACTGGGGAGGATTATAATATGCGCGTAGGTCAATATGAGAGTCCGACTGGAGCTAGAAACTATCTTCCTCCACCTACTCATTCCTCCAGTCCTGCAAATAATTCTAATCTTATGCCGCCTCTAAGTCTGAGCTATGTTCCTGGAGTAAGCAATCCAGGGGGTTGTGCAGAGTTTTATGAATATCCAATTTCCAGCAGTGGCATTCAAGAATCAGCTGTACAAAGGCAAATGCCTATGGGTCATTTATGGGCACCGTTTCGATCCAATGAGTGCAACAACGGAGTTCCAACTGTGTCTCAATCAGATTCTTACAATAATGATTTAGCAGACGAAACTGCCACGCTTATCCACTTGTAAATTATCTTCCTCGTGTTGCAAGTTTGAAATAAGCTTATGTGTTAATTCAAACTTATTCTCATTCTCATTAGGTATAGGTAAGTATAAATTTTAATGTAGCATGCTCAAAATTAATGTGTCAGATGCAATAACAGGGTAAAAATAAATCAGATTAAATTATAACAAGGTAAAAAAATGTTTTATAAATTCATTTGTGTAATAATGAAATCACTTAATTATTAATACGTAACTAATAATCATACAATTAAAGATATTAGTATACAGATAACTTTTTGAGGAATGATTAGTACAGCATCTTATCTGTAATCCATGAAGTAAAAAAGCAATCGAAATGAGTTAACGTATAGTCAATTAATGTAAATGTTGCTGACATGTTTTGTTTTGAAAATGATATGTACATAAGGTTCACACTGGTATTACAGTATAAAAATTTTAGTTAATAGTTACAATTAACTAATTATTTCCTTTTAAATGAATGTTTTGTGAATATTATTACGTATTTGATAAGTGCAGAGCGCTCTGCTTGTATAGTCTTATATGGAAAGTCTTTCTACTTTATGTTTGAATCTTGTAATCAAATAATTATTTGCCTGTATTAGATAATACATAGCTCATATGTTTACAGATAAATCTGTTTGTGTAGTGTATATAAAATATTCGTTTATTTCAACAAACGCATACAGACGTAGTTACTGTGAAAGCAAAGCAACTAATAAAGCAGAAATTAAAAATCCTTTACACAATAAAAATATTAAATGTATCATTTACTACACCTACATATTGGTTGCGGTTGCCTTCTCCATGTAATTTAATTATAAAATACGGTTAGTTAGAATGGACAACATATATGTAGCCATCTAAAGCCAACCTATCACTTATTGACACTCCATTAATGTTTGATTGTTTGCATTGTAGTTATTTAAATGCTTCAATGCAAGCTGGTGTCCTAATGTTATTTTGACTTGGGAACAATACAATAACAAGTTGCTTTTATTATCTTGATCAAAGGTAATTAGCTATTCAAACCTTTCCAAGTAAACAACAGAGAGTCTGTTGATAATGAGTGTGTTGTGTTCGAAAGAGTCGGTTCTATGCTAAATTAAATGCATGGTTACATTCAAGCACGGTAGCAGACTACAATACAATAAGTAGAATGCAAGAAAAATGTTGGGAATGTTTTTCTGAGAAATAATAGTGAAAAACAAATGAAAAAATGGAATATGAATGGTTGTTAGGATATTATGACTGAAAGAGGCAAAGTAGTAGTTGGTTTGGTAGCGTAGACTTTGTATATCCGTATGTATAACTATTGTTCGTATCTATTCCGTCCATGTAGCCTTTCTTTGTAAACGTCTGTCTCTGAATGTTATTCTGTTGTGCTGTGTGCTCGTTTCAGTCGTTTCCTTCGCCGGCGGTCTCCATGGCCGTTTGATCTGATCATTAATCAAAAATGACACTCACACTGACCAAGCTGAGAAAAAATCGCTTTCGGAACTTGGAAACCAGCTCATGTTCTGTTTGTTCTTGCTCTTGTTCTCCCCTTTGTTCACCCCATTATATATCCATGGCTCAGCATAATAGAGGCTCTTTTATTCCCACAACAAACAAGCCGTAAGTAATACACCTACCTACTACCTACATACAGTCGTTTCATGTGTAGCAATAGGAACATTCACTGATACTACTATATATTCATTTGTTTCTACAACCATAACACACGAAAGACGCAAGACACAATTCTCCCACACACTCAATCCTATCCTTCTATATGTACTTTCATTTACTTTGACTAGCCTGTTAATTAGTTCATAATATGATAATATCACACTTGAAAGTAACTTTCAGTTGACACAATTAATTTCTTCGCTGTGCCCTACAGAATTTTAAAGACTCGCTAAAATGTATGCATGAATTTTTAATGAACATTTTCCTTAATTATTTTCATACCGTGTTCTCACATTCAGATTCCATTTTGAAAACGATTTGCAACCCTTTTCTCTTAGAAGAAATGAAATATTTATTATAGCAAAAGTAGCTATAGTGCTGTATGCTGTATGCCATATTATCAAACCAGTTTCTATACAGTATCTATCTAGTACGTATGTATGAAGTTAAAATTCCTCGAATTGTGTAACATGATTCTTCTTTGAGAACCCTCCGGAAAAACAATAGAAGAATAGTTACACAGTAAAATATGGGAATTCCATGTAAATTGCTAATATTCGGCTGATATCTTGGTTTTGCCAGTTTACCGAATATAAAGCGCGAATTCTGTTAGTAAATTGGATTTTTCATGACAGGGGTGGCTGTGGTGGTTGTGGTGGTGGCGGTATGTGAAGGTGGAAGAATTCTTCAGTACACATAGCACATTATTCTATTATCTAATCTCCAAGTATATACATATAAATGGTCTGTTCATTCTCATTCTTTCAATTCTTTTCATCTCGATTCTCCACAAATACATCGCCTGCCTAACTACTTACACACTATACACACAGAGAGACAGAAAGAGTGAAGCTCTCTTGTCTCGCGCCTTTCAATTCTTCCATTCCATTTTCTCATCGCATGGGCCCATTTGAGTCTTACTTTACTTAAGAGATTTCCACTTGATTCGATTCTTCCACTTGAGCTTCTCCTTCTCTCTACTCTGTTCCTCATTCTCATCTCATCTCTTTCTCTCGGTTTATTTCTATAAAAAGAATTCCACATTCAAAGAATATTCAGTGAGACAGAGCACTGCATACAACCAAGCCACTAGCTCCACACGCCAGTAGTTTGTACAAAATATGTACATAAGTACTAGATTGAGAATGGAGGACGGACTGAGCGGAACGTCCATATGAAAGAAGAAAGAAAAGACGACGGAACGTACGTAAGCACCTACGTAAAAAGCCGAGTCCAGGAGAGGAAAGGGAAAACCACTAAAATGCATGATGGGGAAACGGGAAAAATTCGGATTCTAATTTTTTGATAAGAAGCAAAAAATGGGCATCAATCCAATTTGGTTAAAAGTCGAAGAAGGAGAGGCGGTCGTGTCTTGTCTTCTTTTGCCGTCTACAGAAAACCATAACCTATAAACTGTAGTGTGATGTGTCTCCAGGCATTTCATCATTTCCACCTGAAAAATATTTCTCTTTAATTTCCCATCAACAAACTTTCCCCATGACTTTTTATGTTTTCCACAAACATGTTTTTCACATGTGATGCATCAACAAATTTCATTGAATTTCCTCCCTCTAAACATTTCCAATGCGATATGTTAGCAGGAAAAGTGTGGCATTGAAGTTGATGTGATGTTTGAGCATGCAGGTTTTAACAATGTGCCATTTTGTGTGAGCAGAGAGCTATTCTCAATGCATTACTTTTTACTTGAGTTCGAGTCAAGTTTAAGTCAAGTCTGTGTGCACTTACTTTTAGTCAAGCAAGCGTTACTTTTACTTCAGTTTACTTTACTTAACTTACATTCCCATTATATAGTTAGCTAAGAGTGAGTTAGTTTAGCGTTAGATTCCTTTTAGTTTGATAAGTATTAGTTGTTAGTGGTTTGCCATGCTAAGTAAAGTACTGGTAAGTAAAGTCAAGGAAATAGAATGAGCATGCAAAAAG
Organism: Pogonognathellus longicornis; assembly: GCA_034694085.1. Taxonomy (NCBI): domain Eukaryota; kingdom Metazoa; phylum Arthropoda; class Collembola; order Entomobryomorpha; family Tomoceridae; genus Pogonognathellus; species Pogonognathellus longicornis. Next base: position 16,146 of record JAQFYB010002202.1, on the reverse strand, counting down.
ATAGATAGATAGATGCGACCAGAGATCCTTCGACTCTTCCTCCATGTGTAAAGAACAATAATGCTCTAGCACACCACACTGCTCCTCTACTTATACACAAGACACTAATACCGCACCACTCCGTCTTTGAGAAGTGTGTGCAGTCCCACCACCGCCTCTGTTATGGCACTACTAAGCAAATGTAGTAAGTATACCGGAAGGATATGTACAAGGCTGGTTTTGGTTTTGCTCTGAGGTCTTGTGCATGTTGAATTCTTGAATATATATCGTATCTATCCAGTCAAGTGTTGAAAGAGAGAAAAGAGGATCTGAAGCATTGGGAGATGCTGTGTGATGCAAGTGAGAGTCTATAATAACATTGAGAATGAAGAGGGTACACTACACACTATATGTAGATCTGTGAAAGGAGAGAAAGGGTTTAGTTTTGGCAACGATCCGGCACGACAGTCAAGACGAGCTTCTCTTATCAGGTAGTATTTCCTGGGTTGGGCTCTCCATCAATATGCAAATGAACCAATCAGCTATGCAAATTCATGCAAAGAATTTAATTTCCCTTTTCGCCCTCTTCCCTTCCCGTCCTGTGTCACTATCACTATTGCTATTCTATCGGACTTTGTCTTTCCTCCGCCTCAGGTTGATCTCTGAAAAGAAAAAGAAAAATCCCCACTCCCGACTAAAACTATTTTTTACGCCTTTTCTTCACTCACTTTGACTTTTTGTCTTTAATCGTATAGCACTATCTTCCCAATTGAGATTCCTTCACAAAGCTATATGTAAAGCTCTAAATCCGAAAAAACAAATGAGGGAAGGGAACAGTGTGTCTTTGCAACCATCACATTAACAAGTCATGAATACTTTGCTATATACTAATAATAATAGTAGTACCACATAATATAGGTGCCCTACTCAATACCCATAGGCATGTATTTAGAAAATCGGACTCACAAAAGAATTGTCGGTTCTTATCGTCTTCATAACCGTGTGGTGTGTGCTAACCTATTTAGACGAAACGTATCTTAGAACTAATAAAAACAACAATTTATATCACCGGAAAGAGTTGGGAATCTCATAGCATACACACACCACTGGAAACTAATAACTTTTGTACTCTCTCTCAAGTGATAGCACACACTTCAGTTTAATGGTAACAGTCGCATAAATCTTTGATTTTGAATTAGTACAGAAATTCAATCAAAACAGATTTTATCATGTCGTCTCATCTGCATGTTATTGTTATTTCATCAAAATGCTCATGTGGCTTCTTCATATTTGGCCAGAATTAGATTTCCACAAGCAGTTTTTATTCACATAATTTACATAGAGGAGCGATAAAAATAACGAAAAAGTTATACGAAGGATACCTATGAACATTAGTGGGCTTATGCGTATATAATGCACTACTACACAGATGCAACCATAAGCATTAAAATAAGGCAGACACAGTAAGTAAATAGAAAAGTGAGGCAAAAGTCTAGTGGAAAGAATGGAGCACTTCTACACGTTTTTAACTCCATAATTCTACCACCCTTCATGGTTAGGCAGGATCTGTTTCTCGCTTGAATCATTTCCATCTGATTTGCCCATTTCTCACAACCAATACTAACATCATCTAAATACAGATAGGAGACACAAGCCAGGGCTCTGCAGAAATACCTATTCATTGCAACTCTGCTAAATAAGTCCGCATATATTACTTCATTGAAGGCAGTAATAAATACTTCACAGTGCACTCTATCAAGTCACAACTTTATGTGCCCCATGAAATGAACAAACCTATTCTCGATATGAGTCTGATAGAGACATACCTACATGATCCATGCTTCAATCTGTAATGGATGATTCTAAATAATCTGATAATCATTGGCAATAAATTAGTGTGCACTAATGGAAACCGAATCAATGTATGTTCTTGTTAAAATCAACGCCAGGTTTTAAGCAGGGCTCTATACTGTTTTACTCGCTTCATATAATATTATCACTTTACCAATATTCAAATAAATTCCTCCCCAACTTTTTTATTGAAATAAATATTATTATTTTTAGTGCAATAATTATAGATGGAGAAGCTTTGTCAATAAAAGCAAAAACATTTAATTGTATCAGGGTAAATATACATTTCAATATACATAAAATGCTGTTAAAACACATTGGTTTGTTTATAATAATGGTTTCGGAAAGTTTAATTTTAATTTACAACTAATCTTTATGAAAATTTTATATTTTTAGCAATCTATGAAAATAATGTAACCAATTCGAACAAGCTCAATGCAATACCCTCGTGTATTGAATTTAGTTTCACAAAAACAACACATATCCCTTTACTCGAATAAGAGTAAAAAATGAGTTTAGTTTATATTCATACATATTTTATTTTATCGTATTTTATCGTACTGAAATGAGTGTCGATGAAAGGTAATGTTCCACATTAGGAGAGGTAGTTTCTAATCTAATTTGGCCCACGATTCATTTCCCTTAGACTACATTTCTGGAGATTGACTAGACTTTCATATTTTGCCTGTATTTTAATTTTTACTGGTAATGAATTGTATAGTTGCCTATGCTAATTCAGTTATCAATCGCACACGTATAAGGACTTAGTAAAGACAACCTTTTTAAGCATGATAACTTAATTTGATAGTCCGATTTGATTATTACAATTAAAGTATATTGAAAGTATTAATATGACGAAATAATACACGCCCAGACATTATAGAGTAACGCAACGCATAACGCAGACTTATACTTTAACAGTCTTTATTTTTAAATTGAAACCTCAAACAATAAATACTACTACTTTTACTCCACTGTATTAACATAACTCCCCTTTTGTTTGCAGTCACTACATTCCATCGCAATCGGCACATTTTCATTTAAAGGTACATAGACACTAAAAGCTGAAATCAGGTATACTTTAAATTACAGATTGATTGGTCACGTTTGGTAAGACAGTTTAATAAAGAGAGACATTATTTGAGTTTGTCTAAGTGTGGAGGAGACGATTCCTCTTAAATCCTCCTTTTGTAATAATTGTTTAAGAACATGCTGACAGTTTCAAATTGCTCAGGAATTGAATCAAATTGAAACTGCTCGTAATTAGAACAACTAATTATTCTAACTTGCCATGGTGGTTAATAGAAAACGATAGTTACGCTAAACCTCGAGGGTTCCTTCGTCCTTCTACATATACCCCATTATTACAACTATACGTATGGAGCGTAGTCTGATCGCCATCATATGAACTACAGACATATAGGGATGTGCCTTGCCAAACGGAGAGTAAACCTATAGAGCATGCATACATACAAATGGGTATATATTCTAGGCAGTTTTAGTTAACGATAAGAGTGGCAGTATTGTACATCGGGCTACGTATTATTATCGAAGACTGAAGCTTAGTGTGAGACTGTTAAAACATTCTCGGGAGACTGTTGCAGTATAAGCATAAGGATAAGTACCTATATTCATTAAGGAATTACACAGTGAACGAAGCAGTTCTTGCTTTGTCTTCAACTTCATACATGAGAACTGAGAATGCTCGCCTTGTTTCTGTTATTATTCTCTTCCCCAACTTTCTCAACGTCACTTCTAATATAAGTCATTATGACTGCAACTTCTTTCGTCAGACTCATATCACATCCATTAGTTCCATCCCATCCTGTCAAACTCGTCATAACAACTAGTTAGCATTGGGATTTCTTATACTTTCCTATTCCGAGCGGTCGTGTCACTCCTGCATTTCATATTTACATAAACAAAAGTCTCAAACACTATTTACTACTTTTAGCTTATTTCAGTCACTATTATGCACTACAAAAGCAAGACGTTTTGCATCCCGTCAAACGATCCAGTTGAATTCCAAGAGTTTTAAAAAGCTTCATATTTAGCATGTATGTAATCTGTTTGATGCGTAGGTTGACAATACATTACATTACTTGTAATTCAATTACTTATATAATAAATGTAGGTTCTGTATTACTTCATTCATCAATAATGATATAGTTCACATTAATGTCAGTATTGAAAGTAGGTACCTACAATCGGCAATCCTACATCAATTGAAATGGAATTGCTAAAACTTAAAAGATTCTGCACTCAGTAGTATTCAAATTCAAGTGCTCTGTTCTACTCATACATATCGGAACTGGAGCAATATTTCTTTAAAATTATTACATTCAGTAAGTGGGTAAACTTTCAATAAGACGCAATGCGTAATACCTTTTGTAAGTTTAACAGGTTAAAATTATTATTATAACTTAATTGCACTTAGGTACTTTAAAATTACCTATGTACAGGTACACATTAATTAATACGAAAACGTATTCTATTCTTACAATTATAAATAGTTAGTATATTTGGTTAAGGTTTGGTGGGTTATAATTGTAAAGTATTGTACATAAAATGGGACACATGTAGGCAGACTAAAATTTATGTGGGGCACTCTCGTTTAGTGCAGATAGGCAGTTTGCACGTCAGAATTTCTTTGAGTCAGAGAAATACACTCTAAGAGCTAACAACTCTTCTCACAGCCAAAGGAAATCGAACGAGAGGAAAAGATAAGACAGAAAGTTATAAATGAAGTCTATATATTCCTTTGAGATTCATGAGATGAGTTGTGACTTTGTGACTACTGTCTGTGCGAGTAGTGTCGAGTGGACTAGTGGAAAGAGCAAGACACGATGTGGTTCTGCTGGCAATTGAAGTACATACATTACATTGGGTTATAGCCCACCTAATAGCAAGACAGACGACTGAAGCAAGACACTGCAATGGAAGTCTTTAGGTATCCATGTGATACTGTAGTTTGATACTACAATACCTAATAGTGTTTTAGTGCTGTTCCTTCTACCTCTGTACTTTCCTTTCCGGGAAATGTTGATTTAGGTTAGAAAATAGACACTTGGTTCATTTAAAGATTTCCACGCAAAAGCACACATTTCACATCAACATCCATTCTGTTCACTCCCGGGTAGAGAAATAGCAGTGTAACTATCGAGAGTTCTCAGATTTACTTTATGGATTGTAATGTGGTTGAGTCGCTGAGTTAGGATATTACACATTACAATATCAGAGCATGAAAAAGAAACGAAACCACTAATCAAATCTTTCTCTCTACAGATAGTTCTTACAGTTGAATCGAGTTGACTGTCGTCTCTTTCTCGTGTCTTCCAAATATCTCTATAATAATATTTTATGTTTTCGCTGTAAATAATAGGGAAAATAAGTGATGTGATAAGTTGCTTGAATGGATGCCTTCCTCCTTTCTTAACACGCTTTTTCATTTCACCCTTGAACTACTCATTTCTTCCCTTCTTTCCCTATAATGATAGCTATTAGACATATAATATCATTACTTTGATTACTTATTTGTACATTTTCATATTCCATTTATATAGTACAATTACATACAGAGTATTAAAAATATTAGTTCAAGTACATACTACTCTTGTCATGTTGATTTTAATAAATGTTCCTACTAAACACTAGATATTTAATTACACTAAAAGACTACTTTTACTATTTAGTACGATACAGGTCATGAATGTCGGTTTTTAATCATTAGCAACATGTCCGAATACTCTGCGTAGTACTACAAGTTGTATCTTCAATATTAAGATTTTCTAATAATAAAAATGAGACTGTACAATTGAATAAATACGATGGAAAAGTTTTATTATGTACAATGATATATATTGTGGTGGTACTTTAAGTCACCATTCTAGTTCATTCCATGGTCAATGGTCACACTACTTTGTTAAAATAACAATCCAATTCTGGATAACCATAATAAAATTATGAAGGATCTATACGATGAAAAAGTATGTAAATATTTTCATTTGAGTTTATAGAAGAGTGAAGCGTATGGGAGAAGCGACTAATAATATTAGTATGATAAAGCGTGGCCCTTGAAAGGAGTCAGTTTGAATTTCGAGTAATTATTAAAGACATTTCCATCTTTGAGTATCACCGCAAAGTCTTTGTGTCGTGGGTTATTTGTCTGCAGTTAGTAAGGAAGTGTTGGGCGAGAGTATTAGTTAGGTAGAGGATCTAGAACGATGTCTTTGGTATATAGAATAGAAGGAATTAGAAGAGATTACTGCGGCCGCTTGCCGGGGATTAAATATTTCGATGAGTGTCAGAGCACTATCAGCCAAGTCTCTTATGAGTGTCTAGTTTGACACTGAGCCATTTATAAATCCTCTCCTCTCTTTCCTCTCATCTGATGAGAATGATGAATGGCTTTCCTCGTTCTGTTAGATGTTCTTTGCTCCACTGTGCTCTTGTTCTACATTGTGTTGTTTAGTACACCAAAGTGTTTAGCTCTCATTGCCGACGACATTCTCTCACTAAAAATATCATGTTGCCTTCGTCGTCGTCCCTCTTCCCTTTATCCATTTATCAGGTCAAACAAACTCCCTGTATGCACTCACATTCAAATTCATTTCATTTCATCACACTATTTTATAATTCCCAAACAAACATTATGATTCGTGATACATTCATTATAAGATAACTCATTATTTTGCACTACTCTATTAACACAATTAGATAACAGATGAATAATTTTCTATCTCGCTTTTGTCTTTACTTTTCAACGTCTGATTAAGAGTGTAAACCATAACACACCAATTTATAACTTTATTATGGTATACAGAAATAAAGCTGTAAACTTTAGGTATTTAATTGTAATTTTTGTGCGTTATTATTGAAAGAAAAAGCTTTAAAAAAGCTGAGGTATTTATACTATTTGATGAAATGTTGTTTAATTATGTTTCAAACAACTAGTAAGTAAGAATACAAGCAAATTTCATGTGTATTTAGCGAAAGTGGTAAAATGTGAATCACCTATGCAATATCAGTCAAATAAAACATCACATAAACATGAGAAATATATTTAAATTTTGTGAATCATGAATCATGAATGCCAATGAAAGAGTTACAAGAAGTTACAATGAACAGATATGTGAATGAATGAAAAGAATTAATATCAACGAATGTACAATGTGAAATTGAAATGTTCATTTTTTACTTCGCCACTTCTAACGTCTAAGTACAATTACCAAGAGCCACATAAACACAATTACAATTTGCCTTTCTATTCATTCCGTTTGAATTACTTACACACACCATGACCATTGTGCATATGACAAGTAGCAACATATACCTTTTCATCATTGTCTTCAAACTGAATGCATGCTACACACATACATTCAAATACGCAGCTTTAGTAGTGTGGTGGCCGGCTGGTAGGGTTAGCATTATCCTAAACTGGGAAATTATCTTGAATCTTCCTATCTACTTTTAAATGTAAAATGTAAATGTATTTTTAAATCAATGGGCTACATATACATGTAAAATAGTCACGAAACTGTAGTAATATATAGCGAAAAAATAATTCATGAATACATCGTATGAAATATTTTTAGCAATAATTTTTACACGTATTAATTATATTATACAGATTACGATTATTTTTTATATTTATAATAAAGTTGTAAATCATATTCAAAAAGGTGTAACTATTTCAATCTCAATTATCAATTTAAAGCCTACTGCTACTACTATGCAGCCTCGAATTATTTCTCAAGAAATAATTTTTTTCCAAATTCTCGTCCAAGGACACAAATACAATTACAAAGAGATAATTGTTTGATTACTTTAGTTAATTGTGATTAATTTATTTATTTATTTCAATAATTCTGACTTGAGAGTAATAAGTTCAATACAAGTTCATTGAATATACACTGCAGTATAAAAGCGGCTATCATCTTTGTACACACCAGGAGAGACTCCCCGCAAAGAACTCCAGCTACGCTGTAAATTCATAACTGTTCATTTTGAACTAAACAAAACATCGCTCTTCTTCACCACAACGTTTACTTCCTCCACTTCCCACAAATATCTCAAAGTGATTTCTTTTCACACAATAATACACTCGTCTATTCAACAACATTTTTACTTTTAGTATGAAAACTGCTTGTAGTATTCAATCTCCATTCTTTCCAACATAACGTCCTACACAAATTAAGTCGTGTTTCTCTTTTCACCTGTTTAATTTGTAAGAATTTTTATTAATACACATTCAAAGTGAACGATCATCGTAAAAACACTCTATGCCTTTATGCTGTGTGTCCCACGTCCCTTACTGTGTGAGAATGACCTAGCAATTACACACAGTTTATATGCATCAAAACATTTAAACGGAAAGCCAAAGCCAAAAGGGATGAGGAAGCTTACAACATTATACCTAATGGAAAGTGTAGTACCTACAAATATGTATACTTTTTACTCTTCTACATGTACACATATAGTAATACCTACAATGATAATCATCTAACTAAAGTTATATGGAATTATCCACATATGTATCTCAGTTTATCATTTACACACTGTTTTCATAGCATTAGCAAACAGTGCTCTTACACAATAATATGTGAACATAAATGGTTAGTACAGTAGCATGTATAGTGAGGTGTGTAAATGTTATTGCCTGTTTGAGAGAATGAAGGAAGATTCTGTCCTGTACTGTCCAACTGTGACTCAGTTCATTATTCAGAGAAAAAGAGACGGTTGGGTTGACTTCAGTCTACGTCCTACTACAAAGTACTATATACATCATACATATTTTATGTTTATGTACACACACGATTTAGTTTAAAGCTGCTATTTATTACATTCTGATCTGACCACATGGAGGTGTCTACATATTTTGCCAACACAATGGCTCCTGTACATCTCACTACAAAAGGGCAAAGTCTCCCGCCTTTCTGCTTATTCATCCTCTATTTTACTCGGATGAGTCTCAAAAATCTCATTCACTCACAGTGGATATCTTTATTTATATAAATAAATCATTCAATTCATTTCACTTCATACATAAATTACATGAAAGCAGCTTATTATTCTGTTCGCACTCTTGCTTTTCTATTCAATCTATTATTATATTACTTATTACAACTACAACGTTTTACTACTTATACCCTTTGAGTGTGTATACCATACTGTAATACGTGGTTGATGGATATACTAGCAGCGACAGCGGTCGCACAACTCAATTGTACATGTTTCCCCACAATAAATAAGTAATTTCCCGTTTGATATTGCATTTAAGATGTCTATGACTAAACTAGCAATGAACATAGGAACGTAGGAATAGCTGGCACATATATTATGGTATGTGTACACAAGTACAAAGTATTACATGATAATGATTATACATGTAGTATCGGAAACATATGTATTAGCTATAAAGATATAAGTTGTATAATGTGCAAAACTTGTGAAGCTGAGAGAAAACTGCACTACAACTAAAATGTTAAATGGAGTTCAGGGAAGAAAAATGGACCCTTCCAACTCTGGAGCAGTGAGTATTGTTATGCCTAAAGTCTATTGTCATTGTGAGTGAAGGATTTTTTGTGAGAAAGCTTACGGGGCGAAGTGAATGGAGGAAAACAGAGTTTTTAGAGTTTTCGCGGAAGGGAAGGCTAACTAAGTGAGTATTGTAGTGAATTACTGACATGAGAATTGCGTAGAAAGTGTTTCGAGAGTTGTGGAAAAGAGGTGGTCTGCTGTACTTTACTTTGTAAACGTAGTGGGCTTGCATGATTTTGCTATAATGTTATATCAGTGTGTGTTATTTATTTCATGTGTGAACTGCAGTCGGAGAGTCTTGTGTATTACTTTTTGGTACATTATTGGGAGCATTTCGTTCTTTCGTTTCTTACTTTAGTGAGTTGAATGAGAGAGTGAGTGGAACATTGAATGAATGATCGACGTAGAAGGAGTAGGCTTGTTTGTTGCGGTGGAAATCAGATCTTTTGGTTGAAAACTCGGGGGTGTCTGCCTCCGCTAAATCATTAATCTTCTCCCCTATTGTCGCACTCTTATGCTCTCTTTTTCCGCGAGCAAGGCAAAAGCAACGGAATCATCTGCCGTTTCTTTCGAATGCTGGGATATCAATATACTTAAACCATTCTTGGGTATGTTTTCTGTCTCTGATATAGCTATACGATTAAGTAGGATATACGCTTTAAAATTTATCTTTGATGTAGAAACTGAACTTTGAGTAAACACCCTTAATTCTTTCAATGGTTGTAGTTAATTTGGTGACAATGAAATGACATATAAGCTGGTATGTCTTTATTTCATCCTGACACAAAGATGCTCATGCTCCCACACACATTATATCATGGAAAATATATGGTATTTACTTTAGTAGTGCAGCTTACTTATTTAAAATAGCATGCTTTCCGGATATATGTAATGCATTTGTATAAGTACAAGTTCTTCATGCAAGGACAATGACAATAATACTATAAAACAATGCCAATGCTAGGCAGGTAGTAGTAAGTAGTAGCTTTTTATGAAAATTGAAAAAGTACATTTTCATACCCTTCAACTCAGTCAGCATTTTTTAAATCCTCAAATTATAATTAAAATAGAAATGTTTAAGTATCTTTTTCACAGTTAGAGTTTGTGTAAGCTTTCATTAAGAATTGAATTGAATTCAAATGAATATATGTATAGAAATACAATCTTTTTAAAAGAAATTCCTGATTTGTATTTTTCTACAGCATTCATGAAATTAATTCATTGAGTGTACCTATCTCTAGTATAGGTATGAGCAAAAAATAATTGTACATAATTTAACTGGTTTAGTGGTCTCGGTTTGAGACAAGTATATGTTATTAGTTGTTGTAAGAGTATGAAGGGTGAAATCTAAGCACTGAAGCGAAACAAAAACTGTTGGTTTGAAACGTCAACCTCAGAGTTCATTTAGGCAAACTGCTGAAACAGAAGAATCAAGGCACATAGTAGTAGTATTATTAAAGGGCGCCAGCGAAGGATTTTACCTCAAAATGAAAGCCAAAAACAAAACCGAGCATAAACAATCTGGCAGATCGTATACAAAATTGTAAAGCAATAAGTAATGCACAAACTAACCTTAAAAGATATATTATGGAAATTATTTGGAAAGACTTGGATTAAATAAGTTTCTGAGGAATATGAATGATACCTTTCTCCTCCAGCTTTAACATCTGGCCTGGTCTTTTACGACTGGACTTGAGTCTTTAACCCATGAATGGCATGCCTCACGGGTTGACAGAGCGGAGAAATAAAAGTGAGACACCCAACGGTTCTATAAATGCACTGGAATTTCATTCAACTATAATTCTCTACACATTTATAATAGTAAATACCAGCACTTTGATAAATCTTTTGATAGTTATGCAGGCATATCTTATTCTTGTTACAACTTCATAACTTTTTCATCGTCTGTAGAACATGCAAGATTTCTGTTTCTGAAAGTTTTCCTTCTTAATTACCATAATTTGTTAAGAAAATGATGAAAAGTATTCTGGGTAAGACATCAATCGATATTGCCTGGGAATGAACTGCTGTAACACGGTAAAACTATACTTCAAACAGAGGTTTCAAAACTTTACCAAGTAAATAAATGTATAATATAATAACTAATAAATAACATAACACTTTGCTAACTACTGAATCCCAATTATTTTCTACAATCAAATTACTGCACTTGGCTTGCATACAAAGTAACGGTATGATCAAATAAATGTAAATATTTACAAAAACATGCGTTTAATTGGCCATATTTTCTTAACATTGTAAATCTCTTCTTGTATTTCTCTTATTTTTAAGGGTAAGACTACCAACATACCGTTTAATACACTGCAATTATGAATATTTGGAAAATTATTAAGAAAGTGAAATGATACCTATATTACAAATACCGAGAAAATGTAGTGAACGCAGCTAAGTAATTAAAATTTTGAATTTGTGATTATTGGCGAAAATTGCAACGAACCACCTATGTAATTAATTCATACGGAAATAAATCAAATTAACACAATTGGATTTACATTGTTCAACCTGCTCAAATATTTTATTGTTGTCACAATAATCAATAATTTCCAACTCAGAATAAATCAAAGTAAATCGAAGAGCGTAAACTTATATCTTAAGAAAACAACTCGTCTACATTATTATAGTCTTTAGGTGACGGTATGTAGCTTTAATACAAATTATTAGGAAAAAACTGATTAACATATACCAAGAAGAAATCCACGTAGCATCGATCGAATCAAGAGTATCTATCTTAATTCTGTGTCAACATTTGAATACGTATTATTCATATATAAACAGTACGACTAGTATAATCAAATTATTATACATAAAAGTACATTTTTGTTGGATACGTTCATACAAAACACATTTCATGCAGCAAGAAGTATATTTCGAATGTTATTCCTACATAATACCTTAGCAAACTGAATATTACTAACTGTCAGAATGTATCTCTTATGTGCTAGCACGTCATCTTCTCAGTCAACTCAACTCAACTCAAAATGAAAATGTCATCGACACATTCAACATTGAAAAGGAAAGCTCACGTTTCATGAGAATAATAACAGTAGAAGAATACATTATAGCAGCTTTATGCACCATGCTAGTATAAACATAGACACATAGGTACATAAGATATATGTAAGAGCGAATAGAATAAAGGAGTGAAGAGGTCTGGTAGTTCCGTCGTACTGTACGTTCATTCCCCAGATTCCCCACTACTATGTATTTCTGCTGCTATTGGCCCTATAAGTACTAGGATTCTAAATACTTGAGTTAGTCTAGTGCTACTCTTGTGTACACCTCAGTTGACTACATACTGCATACCTATTTTATTTTATGCAAAGAAAGCTCTCTGCTGAAAGGAATTGGCTGTCTATCTCTTGTCTCAAGCTCTCATTGCCTTTTTATTTCAACATGGTCTATTTCTACCCAACCCTCACTCAACTCAGCTCTTTATGGCCAAGTTAAGCGAGCTGCCAAACTCAAGTGGAAAAGACAGATTTTCCAATGAAAATAATGTTAGTCTTCGTGAAAGTGGAATGATACTTCAGAACAGACGTGAAAAGTCAGATAGTCCCTATTGAAAGGAAAGATTTGACGTAATTTGACTTGTCAACTTACGCAATGGTAAGTTTTAGCCTTGACTGCCACTCTGACTTCCCCACTAAAAGTAGCATCGATATGCATCAAATGCAAGAAACACAAGTAAATGCTTTCCATTTTAAAACCCTGTCAAATCGAGTAGAGCAGTTTCCTCTAAATTCGGTCATAGTCCATTCAAATAAATATTTTTTAGGTTAGTAAGAAATGCTACCACTCCGCACCATATCCAAAGTATCATAAAACTGAAAATATAATTTGTAGAAACCAAAATTAGGTTGTATTCATCTTTTGATCTTGCTATTGTTATAATCTATAAATTAAAACAAGTTGTAATAATATTTCCAACATAATTAGATGAATGTATTTATAAGTTAGAACCATTGCGTCAACAAATTATCTTTGTACACAAATACAAATCTGTTTAGATAGCAATAGATTATTTTTAACCTGCTTTAATGTGAGATTTGCAGATTTTAAAACTTTAAGCTACATACATAGACCAGTTAATTGTAAGATTTACATCGATTTTAACCTGTCCTCCAAATCCAAGTCATTGCACTATCAAACTCTACCTATTTATTAGTAGCGTCAGCTACTATTAGATCCTCCTCCTTCTGTCTGTACGTCTGGTCGTCTGGACGTCTGTATGTCTGTGCACTTTTAACAGAATGGACTATACACGTATCTACTACACTATATACCACTATGGGTCGATGGGGGAAGGTCAGTGGGGGGTCAGGGGGTAAATGGGGAGGGGGTAAATGAGAGGGGTTCAGTGGGGGGAATTAAAAAAAATGATATAATATACTTTATAGAAATGGTTTGTCTGTCTATTTGTCTGATAGTACACCCCAACAACTGACGCTACTCAGTTACATCTGCTTTACCAGTTTATTTAATAATAAAACCATGAATATCACTATAAATCTACGAATATTTTCTGCATCAAAACTGACCGTGAATGAAGTTGAGTTCAGTAAATTCTAACTAATCATAAAATTAATTAATATAGCATGAATGTTGAGTAGCGTCATTGATAATGAGAAAGAGTAAACAAATTAATATTTTGATTAGCCGAAGGTCACCTTTGGTACACCACTAGACCTACATATTATTGTGCATGTCTCAGAGTTACAAAAATCTTTATAACAATGAAGTGAAGATTTACTATTAGTACACATTAATACATACATTGAATATTCGCTTTTCCATGTACATATATCACTTATTGTTTTTACTATACGACTGTCTGTGTATAGTTTAGGTATGTTCATTGGTATCGTGCGTGATAATAGCAAAACATTGTAGTATTACCTGTACATGTACAAAAAAGTCTTACTACCTGTAGTATATTATCTTAAAGAACCATTTCTCAAAGAAGTTATTACAAATAGTTGACTTCCTTTCCCTCTCTCCTCATTTAATTTTTCGATTCGTTTTGTTTTACTTCAAAATAAAGCCGCAGGGTCATATTGTTAATTTTCCCTATGTCATTTTTTACCTTTCATTTCATTACGTCTTCTGACTTAGCAAGTCAAGCCTCGTCTCAAATCTTGTTGCAGCCAAACTTAACCTCTTCTACAATGCAAGCACAATACCTATGTGTTTATAATCCTGTTGGTGTCTCGTCTAGTGTAATATGGTAGTACATGTATTTTTAATAAGGATAATACGTTCATGTACATATAACTTGTGTCTTGGTACTTTACCCTTAGCTACTACTACAACCACCACCACCACTACGACTACCAGCAGACAGTCGCAATCGCAATACAGTAAGCCTCGGTTGGCTGACATTACAGAATTGCATTGAAACTGTAGACATGGGATGGCAGGTGTAAGGTAGTTATTTCTCACTATCAATCATAAAATTACATATAATATTTGAACCTCCCAACTGTATTTTCCTTCTCCCATCTCAACATCATCTGTTCTCAAACATGTTACATATACAACAACATTTCATAAGATAACTACGATAAGGTAGGTTGTCATATTTAGTACATGTACACACTGTGTTTGACTACCTTATCTTTAATACTACTACAACCACTTACATGATATCAGCCTTCTTATTAGAAGATATGTAGTATTCGTATCTTGTAAGTGCAATCATTGTTTCTTAGATGCAGCCGACACACATACTGCAAACGAGCAAAGTGAAGGAAGGAAACCACGAGTTTTTAGTCTGTTGAAGTTTTCTCACATGAGACTCACTACTTGATATTTGATTGTAAGTCTTGCATGGTACATACACAAATGTAAAGTAAAGTAAGGTACACACATGAACATGCACCTCGTACTCTTGCGTCAAACCTCTTTCTTCTTTCCATTGCATCGCGTCAGTTTTTTAGTTGGAAGGAATTACGTAGTAGTAAGTTTAAGCAGTAGCAGCTATAATGTATTTTCGTATTGGTGCTTAGTGTAGTATTGCATTTAAATTGTAATGGCATCATTCGAAGATTATTCTTGCTTGTGTATGTACAGAATGTACACATAGTGATATTATATGTCTAGATGTCCATGGAGACCTATGTAAGAATGGCTGCGTTAAGAGGATGTGAAAAGATGTTTCTTTAACATGTACGACTGTATACAGAGTCGTTGCTGTGTGTTGTGTCTACCTTTGTGACATGACAGGTGTCAAAATCTTATCGTCTTGTCTTGCTTCCAGCTTTCATAGTATTTCTCTCGCCTTTCAGTCGCCGACACTTTTTCCAGGATAAAACTCATTTTTTCAACTCGCTGGGTATTCATTGCTCTTCCAACTGAAGGTTTTACTATTCTTAGACCAGTAAGGTCATAGCAATGTTAAAAAATTACCAATTAGATTGTGTAATAACATTTTCTCAAAAATCTTCAAAGAATAACAATTTCTCACAGCTTATAGTCCACCTCCGTAAAAAATGTTTATTTCATACTCCAACCTCCACAGAATCCAATTTAGTATTATTAATCCCTTCACCCTTATAAATTGGCAGCCACTACATCATATTTGTAGCTTGTAAAGGGGTGTGAACCACTCTATACTATAGCGTTTTATATAAAGCTCTCTTTTAATGAAGTAACACTAAAAATATTTGTGTGTGAAATTACCCGGGTTCAGTAGCTAAAGTTAATTAAAATGCAATTGCAAATGTTGTATTAGAATAAAGACCGAAAGACATTTATGGC
>JAQFYB010002201.1:0-26189 GCA_034694085.1 Pogonognathellus longicornis | reverse complement strand
AATGAAATAAAAGATAAAAAAATATAATTTCGTGCGTGTGTACCTTTGGCATGTCACACGGAAAGTACATAGTAATATCTCGACAAGTAATACGTACGCACTGCTGCTGCAGCGTACAAAAACACTACGCAGCTCACTCACTATTACATCACTCACAGTAGAAATGAAGGAAATTTTACATCAAAGCTAAAACCTCACAGAGCATTACACTCGAACTCGAACCTGATGACTATAAACCAGTAAGAACTGCTGTAAGTATTACTACTATTACTACTGCTACTAAAATAATATCATTTCTCTACGTAGAAAAATATTACGACTGCTACTAATATTAAAGCCCATCCAATATATCAAGATGGAAATGAATAGAGAAGACAGAAAGGGAAAAAAGGAGTCAGTGAGGATTTAAGATTTTGCATATGAGTGACTGAGCTGGTGATCGGGAGCTCAAGTAAACGAACTGAGGTCGTTTCGATTCTCGTCTCGTACTTATAGCAAAGAACTTACGAATACTACTAGAAGAATGAATTTCGTTTTTGAACTCTTCCTACCAGAACTAGTGGTGGTACTACATAGTATTATTTCTGTGCACCACTCTACACACATAGCTCTACATACACATGGAACTTTCCATTTCATTTCTTACATTTGTACGTCTTTGCTTCCTTTTGCAAACGTATTTTATCCTTACTACTGCATACGACTACTCTGTAATAGTGTAATACATAGTGCCTTGCTCTTCAAGTACCTTTAAAGATATATAATACAGATATATCTGCCTTTATGCTTCGCAATTCTCTAAAAAGTAGAAAAAACGTATGACGAAGAGATTAAATGTTTTTCTATATACTGAGACGGCGACTCTTTATGACAAGGGCACGAGAGTACAGTGCAGTGTGGAGAAGTTGTGTATGTAAATCTCTATATTTTAAGAGCGTCTATGTATAAATGTATATGTATGTATTTAGTACAAAGCTATCTTTTACTGTACAGGAATAATAGGTGTGTAGTACATAGTGTAAGCGAGCCTTAACCCTTTAGTAGAAGAACAAGCAAGAGAACATGACTATGAATGCATTGATCAGACATTTCACAAAGAACCGCATTCATTCATTCAATTCTATTCGTGGCATGGCATCTTGGCATCTCGTCTCATCGCTTCCCTCTCTCTTTCTAGCACTCACTCAGTTTCTACCTAACTCCTACTATTTGTGTACTCACTCACTCTTTTCCTTTTCTTTTGCCCTTTCTTGTCTTCCTTTTTTCTTATTATGAATTCATAACCCTTTCAAATATCCTTTTTCTGTTTAGTAAACCTAAAATGTACATACGTGCGTGAAGCACAGTAAAGGTCTACACTATGGAACACAAAATAACTAAATTCCGTTGTTGTAGTAGTGTAGTGTAGTTGAGTTTTAGAAACTAAATAATATTACTACTAGTATGAGAAATAGTTCACCAACAAAAACATCCATGAGAGAATCCGCTGTTTTCTATTCTCGAGAGAGTGTGGGAGTCAGGAGAGGAGCAGGAGAGCAAGTCATGAAATTTTATACGTTTAAGGGCACTTTGGGAAAAGTAGCAATATTATTTTATAACGGTATGCAAGGAAAGGTAATATTAAATGGCATACGTTCATCTGATATGCATATAGTTACGCAAGCTGCTTCTTTACAAATGCATTACACAGAAACTTCCAAGTCGTCGTAAAATTATGTTTCATGCGTGCGCCAATAATAATCCAAACTCAACGAAAAGAACGTATACACACAAAGTGCGTTAGTAAGCATGCTTTCTCTCAGCTTAGTAAACCCACCTGAATGTTCTCCTCTCTCTCTCGAATCAGCTACTATTTTGCTACGTACAAGAAATAATAGTAGTACCAAGTAAACTATTGCAAACGGATACAAAAAAACATCGTTACAAAAAAATGTATTTATTCATTTGTATCGTACCGAGAATTAAAGCCATTTGTTGACCGATTGACCCCAAATTCGAGTTTAATCTCACTTGACCCTGCCTAACCATTATAGCACGTCCATCAAATTTCAACAAAATATGTTCATCGTTTATCCAGTCGTTTTCAACTATAGAATTTAGAATGTGTCCATCATTATTTTCCGAGTGAAAGCGTGGTAAAAAATTACCTTCTTCCATTTGGTCCGTGGATTGGATTCAACAGTTCAACAGATTTTCCATTCGGCAGACTGCAAAATGGAAGTTTTTTTGTTGACATGGTGACAAGAGGTAGAGAATTCTGTTGCTGAAGGCATTTGTCTTCAGATATGTACTTATCGTGATGACAGACGGATAGACAGTCAAAGAATTTCTATAAAACATCTTAGGATGTTTAATAATGGCATAATATTATGTGGTTAGCCTGGTTATGCATATTGATAGTAGTAGTAGCTGCGTTATCGTAAACGTATTTCTGTGCGTAATGGAAGACCTTGCACATAAAGAAGATCTATGATCATAATAATAGTAGCAGTTTTCTCTTATTTTCAATGATAGATCAAAGGCGAGATGAATATTAGTATGTATTACAACTCACAAAAAGGGCTCACACAGGACAAAATTTCTACAGCTACCTCGGCATGAATGCCGTATGTTATACTGATGCGGAAAACATAAGGAGCCATTCACCCTTCCTTCTCTCACTCCTTATAGATACAATCAACTTGACTTTATCTATCATCAAATTCCTTCAAAGCGTCCGACACGAATATAGCCTGAAACTAAGCGTCAAGTCATATCTTAGGTCTCCATCAATTTCTGCAATGTTTGTATTTACGTACAAATACTGCTGGCAAAGAAATAGAAAATAAATTGTGTGTTACAAAAAGTCAACTCATTTTTTTGAGTTAGTTCTATCGCAAGAATGAAAGTGATATTTTACCTCAACTTGATTGTTTAAGTATAAATATTGGTTGCACTATACTATAGGTACCTAATTCATACTTTATATAGTGACAGGGCACATGGAGGTCTAAAGGTTACATTGGTATTAAGTAGCATTCGTTATTCTTTTCTTACGTCAAAATTCTGTACGAGTGACGTACAGAGTTTAATATGCATTGTTAGTGTATAACAACTAGTTACAGTCAACTATTATAAATATTAGAACTGATTGTATTCAATATTTCCATTGCATGCCTCACGGATTGTTTGTATTATTCTGTAGATGAGATGATTAAGAAGCTATTCACCTCGCCCAAAAGAACTGTTGTGTGCACCAACAGGAAATGCTTTCCTTTTCCAGGATTTATGAGTTTTCTCTATTTTTAGACAGGAAAATGTTTACTTTTAACACGTTTGGGTGTTAGCTTTGAATATAGAAAATCACTGTACTATTGACACTGTACCGTACCAACACTATTACTAGAAGACCTCCATATTTATTGAATAAAAAAATGCAGGGAGGAACAAGAAATTTCTATGAACTCCATTCACTCTAATTAGAACAAATACAGTTATTATTGTGTGGGTATCATTTCCAAAAATGTGCACGTAAAAAGGATTTAATTCCCCTAACACTGGAGTAACCAGGAGGGGACAAGAGTACAATTGCCCCCCATGAAATCCGGAGAGACGTTATTTTACCTAAAAAACAAAATCGGAAATTTTATGAATTTTATGTTCATTTTTACCCAAATTTCCTCCAATTTTCAAAATGAACACATATATAGCCCATGTTTTCAGTTTGCCCCGAAACCAAAACCAGGCTACGCTTTTGTTGCCACCTAACATAATAATATATTATTGTATGTACCTCAAGGGTGGTATTCAGAAGTATAGGCCACACTACCTCCAAATTTTGAAGCAAGTATGTAGTAATTATTAGATATTTTTAGCTCCTACTGCAAAATAACTACCTATTACAATATATTTTGCAAAAAGCCCTCTTCCTACCACCTCAAAATAAATTGTGGATACGCCTATCATACACCTTATAGTAGCAATAATATGGAAATACCTATATACATATTGATTGTATATAGGTAATGCGTACAACATTATGTCATACATTTACACTAAAATCAAAACTAGGCAATTGTATTCATTTCATATTTTTAGACATTCCTTTGAAAGACGCTGGAAGACATTATGGTAAAGAACTTCAAAACATGATATGTTCATGTAGTGCATAGGTTTTGGTATAGGTAGGTATTATAATGATTAGCATTTTGATTGCTTTTCAACCCCATACTGTCTACTTGAGATTTTGTGGAGTGGCAATTCGTAGAAACGAGATCGACATCACTTCTCCACCCACCCACATATCAAAATACTTTGCAATTGACATTGACTTATGAGCTCTCATACTTCAAAACACGTCAAACCAACTATAATAACTTACGTTTCAAACCACAAAATACTAAAAAAGAAAACAATGTGAAGAAAGTACATTATTTTACACTGTATAAATTCCTACACACCCACCTTGCATTAAATCGTTTAATGTATAGAGTTACAATATTGCATGATGTGAATGAGATGATTTGGTTAGACGCTATGACGTTGTCAAGCGGTTTATGACGGGAGAATTAGCTCTTTTAAGTATACCGTTTGAACTATGTACTTTCTTACTGCTCAAAAACTAAAGACGAAATTTCCGAACTGAAAAGTTTTGCTGCTGCTAACTTGCAGACTTAGCACGAAATGCACAGACTGAGAAATATAGGCCTTACATTATAATAGTCACATAACTTTGAAGTTAAGTTTTACGTCAGCGGAAAGGGGCTCTCTGTCAAGCAACTATAATATATACATAGTAGGCAGCTAAACAATAACAAGCACACTGACTGGAGCACTTTTGAGTCGTATTTTCAACAAGAAACTATTTTCACTTGCAAGAAAAGGAAAAGACATTGACCAGCAAAGTTATATTTAGCTAGAAAGTCTTTTCTGCTTGACGATGTAGTGACATTACTTAAGTGTTTGATTATTGTGCAAGAATCATCAAAGGAAACATTATAATCACGACAGGACCACTATGACATGCACAATCCCTAGTACTTCCAAAGTCTCAAAGTATTCACAATTACTCTAGGAACATAATAACGGAACGAAATACACCGTACAACACGTAAAGAAAGTAGGAAGTGAAGTAGTTAATTCTCTATGGTGAAACAATTATAGTCTTCAAGGCGATAATAAATGTTAACTTTGCTTTTACATTTTGTACGCCCATTATCTGTGTTTTCAAAGTGTCGTCATTGAATTAAAAATAAATAGCAGACCCTGGTAGTAGTAAATAAGTAATGTTGAATGAATAAATTCACAGCTTACTTAGTATTATTTCTGTCTAACAAAGAGTAAAAAGCATTCCTTCTGTATTGCTTTGTCAACTTGTCATTTCTAAGAGTACTTGTTAAACATTAGAATACGAATGAAGTATACTTGTTATAGGTACTACTCAACTCTGCAATATTGCTGTCATACTTTAACCATGAAGGCAATATACATTGCAGTTTTGATTAGAGGCGTGTTTCTATATATACATTGTGTACATAAATAGCTACTAATGTATACCTGCGTATTTATTCATATGAGGAATCCTAACCTATGTAGCATAAAAACCTTAATGCGTCATACAAAACCGTAAAGTATACACATGCATGATTATGATTATATAATAGTTTCGTAAAATATGTACCAGAAAATAGGGCAGTTGTAAAAATTATACTTATGCTGAAGTTTCAGTAAACAAACTCGCCCACAGCAATAGAATTTGTAAGTAAGAAAACTGGACTTTTAATGCAAAGGCATTGTTATTCTAATTGTTTTCATTACATAGAGAAAAGTTCACAAGATAATAATAGTTTCATAAAGTTGATTTGCTCAGGCCTAAATTGAATTTCAGTGAAAAAACAAATCTAAATAAAGATTTGAGGAACAAACCTAGAACGATTCATACGTAGCTATGTGATTTTATTATTCATTGCGACAAGGTAATTTTAGTTTGTTATTTACCTAAAACCTAATTCTAAACCACATTACAATTACAACACACCCTTACCTGGTTAGTAGAAACCTTGAAATCAACTTCACTTACTTTGAAGTAGTAGCTTTTTTGCCTTGTGTTTATTAGATTACGCTTTCTTAACTTTCTTTGACGTTTGTAACCTTTAACTTCAACACTACGTATTGTACATTTTTATACCATCAAGACTATACTATAATTACACAAAAGGAAAAATAAGTAATTAATACCTATTTCAACTTTCACCTTTCAGTATTTCATTTTTTCACCAACTTTGTTCACTGAGTGCTATTCTTACCAATGCTCCTTGCTTTATTTTATTATACCTACTCCAATTATTGAATATTTGGTAGATAATGTGTTTACGCCCTCTAAACACTAAATGCTTGACAAAATATATAGGTACAGCAAACAAAAGTGCTTTAGACGAAAAAAAGTTTGTGTAACTCAAATGAAAAGCACAAACTTTCAATTTAGATTTTGACATTAATGAACCTAATTATTTCCGCGAGGATAATAAGCACAATGAGCGAATGCTACACAGGCAACCGTTTACCGTATTATTTAATTGGATTTTAGATGAAAGAAAGGTAATGATGTCGTATAAAGGTGTGGTGTGCAATAAAGTAGTTTGTGTGTAGGCTTGTAGTTATGTAGCATCATGTTTAAGTAACTTGCAATGCACTTTCAACAGTAAAATAATTATGAGCAGGTATGCCAAATCAGTAGGTAGTATATATTCGTTGTTGTTGAGTCTCAAATTACATAATTTGATATTTATGGACTGAAGCAGTGATGACGCAATTGCATTCATAAATTTAAGATCAACGACTTGAATGGGAAAAAAACCATTTAAACTCGCAACAGTAACTTTATGTGAATGGTTGGCTATTTAAGTATGTACATATGAAACGAAATAATTAATTGTACTAGCTTTTGAAATGAGGATAATGAACGATTTCAGTACACGTGGAAATCACTTGTCTTTTTGTGGGATTGACAGGGACGGTGGACTTAAATCGAAAAGAATACAAAATGAACGCAAGTGTACCTACTTTTTGTGGACTGCTGAAGTAAATGTGAATTGTGTGTGGACACAAACAGAACAGCAATGAAAACAAAGTGGTATCTTTTCTTAGAAATGCTTCTTTTACTTAGGGCGGCATATATTGGGAACTCACAAGTAGGTATTGCAGACATTTGTACACGCACAATAAATGACTTCAGTTCTTCTGTTTCATTCCCATGAAAAATAAATTTCATGTCGGTATTTCACCCAAAAGCTTTACTCGTGGCTTGACTTTGGCTTACCCTCTGAAATTGGATTATCCTATTTTCATTCTACATTGACAATAACTTCCCATATTCATTTCTCTTAGGTAATTTTGTCTATCTTTGGTTAAATACTCCCAACTGTGAGCCCCAGCCCGAATACAGTATAATATAAGCCTATGTAATAGGAGAATTCACAGGTTAAGCTTAAACGAAGAGAATCACCCAGAAAAAACTTTTTATTGCATGGTACATTCCTTTCACTATGGCAAATCAATTCTTTTCACCAGCTTCATTCAATTTAGAAGGCGGTCCACTTATGAGTCCTTGAGTAAAATAAAGTCAACGTTAGTCCAAGTGCCTGGGATTCCTTTTCAACAAGGCAAGAAGAATGGAAAAAGTCAAGCAGAGTCAAGTGGCCCATCCATAAGTAAAGTACACACACAGCCACCGCACCACACTCTTTTCCAATTTTGCTCCCTACGGCTAATAGCCAGGCCACAACACGTCGTCCACATTATAGCTCTTCGATATTACTACTATGCTACTAGTGCTACACACATATTACATACACTACACTGTGCAACCAACAACGCAAAGTTATCCTTATATATAATCTATATAGATAATATGTACCAACTGACACAAGACTAATCTGTTCCTAAATATATATACCTACACATACACATAACACAAGTGTACCATAATTCTATCAAGTATGCGTGTGTTGTATGTGTATATGTGGTAAAAATCGCAAGATGTTTTAACAGTTGGCAAATTGGGTTGGTTGGTCAAAGCAATGCAGCAAAATCGAAAATCCGCATCGCACAGCGAAAAGATGATAATGTTGTGTCGGTGGAATCATGTACAATGCCACGAGCCCAACAACTCTGGTCAGTACAACTACAATAATACATCGTTGATAAACATGTGCATACATGTACATGTGTGGCACAAGAAATTCCCCAAATTCACGTATTAGTCCCAGTATTCTACAAAGGAAAAAGTGGATCTGACCAGTAGTGATAGCAAAAAGAAAGCACCGCAAAGTCCAATGAAAGCTTTCTCGTAGCACTTACATAGATATACACTAAAAAATTCCTTCCGTACATCTCCATAGGTAGACAACCCTATCATAGAAATGCCAGGTACTAGGTATATAACATATTTTGTAATACAGCATCTCGTTCAATTCGTTTTGAAATTCTTTTGAGTCAAGAAAAGAAAAAAAGTAGTGATGGTGGTGTGGAAGAAAATAGTTGGTGGAGAAAACTAAAGTAAAGCCACACAGTCGTACACTTGTACAGTTGTATCTTGTATGTAGCTGTAGCCTACGAGTGAGAAGAAGAGGATACTCAGAATACATAACATGACTTGGACTGTCTCGAGTGGAGCATGAAAAGGAAACTAAACAGAGAACTGTGCTCAAGATTACTGTACAGTACACTGGAGTGGCATTAGCTCCCTTCGTTTCTTCAGAGGATTGTGCAGGCAGTTTGCGTAGCTGTTGGAGGTATGTGAATGTGTCTAGTGTACTAGTATTGTAGAAGTTGTGGTCCAGTAATACCGAGTGGAAGAAGAAGAGGGGTACTACTAGTACTGGTACAATAGTACATGTAGTGATGTGACAGAGAAGAGAGAAAAAGAGTTAAAGCGGAGCAAACCTGAGGAGAGTTGCTGTTGGACTTGAAGAACTGCTGCTTGGCTTGCACTGTCTGCTTTACAATATAAATAACTGCCTTTAGGATGCTATGAGTGTGAGTAGGGAGCAAAGTAAGGTAAAATACTACAAAAAAACGAGGACCATACCTACAGCCTACAGATACGTTATGTAGTGTGCAGTCTCAAATAAAAACTCGTGATACATCCTTAAGGATCATTTCTGAGGTAGTTGCGAATTCAATGCGACATCCACGAATCGACAGACAGCCAGCACCAACTTTTCCCACGCATTACACACACACCATACGAATACAACGCTACACATAGTATATTATACCATATTATACAGAACATCACATCACTTTAGTTTAAGCACAAACGCTCTCTCTTTCTCTCTGTCTCCCCCCTTTCTGCATTGAAATTGACATCAGACTTCTTCAAACTCTATATGTGGAATGTAGGTATATAGGTTCAACTTTTATAGTACACGTTCATCCCTGCATATCAAAGATATATTAACCATATTTATGAGCCTAAGTACTGTAAGTACCTACCTATTCGGACTCAAGCATAACATGCGGACCCTACTGTGACTGTGGACAATTTAAGTACAAATATTAGTAAGACTCAATTGTATTGTAATATGCTTTTGTACTGTGGGTCAACTACAAATACAAACTTACACAAGTGTATAAAATATTGCATATACATTAATTGCATATAATACTACTCTCCTCAACTCTGGGTAGCGAATTATTTGTGTGTAGTTTCGACAAGGCAAAAAGACACATACGAAACGCTCGTGGTAATAATAGGTGAAAATTGCAATTGCCCCGGCAAAAGCAAACCATCCAATGAAACCAATGTAGTTTTTAGGTCGCACACATTTGCCACTTTGCCATTCTTTTCTTGAGGCTGGTTTTTGTGACAGAACGACTGAAATGCGTTACTAGTGTTACATAGGTACTTACAGGAGTTTTTAGCTAGGTATGTAGCTAGTGGAAGAAGAGATAGAATGAGAGAGAGAGATGCGATATATATAGTGTCAAAAAAGGTACTCGTTGTCAAGAAAAGGAACAAGCGGAAGAAGGTGAGACGGTTGAGTATAATACAGACTAAGAAGAAGCAAGAGTTTTATATGAGGTGCTATACACAGCCAAGCTATCACATCGCATCACATGAGATCCCATCAGACCAAATCACAATGGGACGTTGAACGTGCAGCTTTGTTTGTAGAATATTGATGACTTGTGAGTGCGAATTTTGGTCATGCATGCCAATAGCAATCTCTATTTCATTCTATGTCTCCTACTCCTATTATTCTTGTCGGCTCTCTTCCTTTTACACACACCCATAGCACTTCTCCCGAGCTACTTCCTGTCTTTCTTGTGTCACACTCTCCTTGTACTTTGCTCCATGTACTCCTACTGCTTCTAGGTAGACTACCTTCATATTTGTATTTACTACACACACCCACATAGCAACTCAACTATAACTCCTGTCTCGTTTGACATACAAAGTGTCATGTGTAAGCCAACGACGACCTACCTATTGTTCGAAACAATGTAGTAGTACCTAGGGCTATATTATATAAAGAATATAATTGTCTTATATTTGTTTTAGCCCAAACTAAACTACACACATCAAGTGTAAGACGTGTCAACTTTAAGGCTAATGTTTTGTTCTTTTGTAGTAGATGTATATAAAATATATAGTTTCCTAAATACATAAAGCTTATAATATTATATATGCATTCCACCTCACTTCCTTTACTTGTCCTTAAGCATGTATAGTACAGGCATACACTTTTCCAAACTTTCCTTTACTTTCACTCGTTTTCTTTTATTTTTTCTGTCTCTATTATCATATCAACGTAAAAAGTGTTATAAAGAAATCATGATGCTATAGCTATACAGTTAGCAGAAGTTAGTTTATACAACACAGTATGCATTTACAGTAATATAACGCTTAATGTGTGACAAGTACAAGTAGCATCTATTCGGAGTACCTTGCCTACGTCGTGTCACTCGACTACCTTCAATTTCTCCGGTCTAAATTGTTCAAATTGTGAATTCATGGCGAGGGTGGCAGACAACTCAACTTGTTTCGACTACTAGTATCTCTTTTACCGCTGCTGCTTGTCTGTCGGTGTTTTTGAAGATACTTACTATATATACCAGCTAAAACACACAGACAGAGTACAGCAGATATGTCGAGGAAGCTAAGTAGGTACATCGGGAAAGGAATCATCTATCCTCGTCCTGTTACTATCTATAAAAGTACTACTATCTTTGGAAGAGCATCCATGCAGAATAGACAAAGCTAAAAAAACACACGGAAGTTTGCCTGAGTGGATAAGACTGAAGGAAACATACACACGAGATAATCACAACTAATCAATATTGCACTGAAATTGACATTCCTATTAGCATGGGAGTAGAGAGTAGGACTGTAAACCTAGTTGTTGAGAGGCACAGATAAAAACACAATAACATACTCCTCCTGTGTAGCTACTATATACTTATTTATACACGGAGCATGTATTTATATGGAACTGTTAGCTATTACATGCAATTTAGTTTTGTGTCCTACAAACGACGGCGTGTTTAAAGACTACATTAGGTGCTTAATTTGTGACAATGCATTGGAAAACTCGACAAGTCGTACCACCCGCACGTGTAAAGATATTGTTAACAAGATAAGGACGGTCGTTTGACTTATTTATGACCAGAAACTGTCTTCGTGTCCACAAAACAAATCCGAGAACGATTAATTATCAGCACGAAAATGATTTAAGACTCCCTATTTTTGGTTGAAATAAAATCTACAAGCTTTCCCTTTAATTCGTGACCAATTCCTCACTTTCTTCAAGTTAGGAGGTTGTCTTTGGGTTGAATTCAGTCAATCTTCAGTTCTTATTTACTAAATCATTGCTACTATTTTGAGCGATGTAATAGATACATAAAGCATACCTCATGCTGTCATTTTATGGTTACATTTGCACCAATGTGAATGTTAAAACATATAATTAATTAGCAGCAAGGTAGGTGGTATGTAACTCACGATAAATATGAAACGATAACAAATTACATGATAGACTCCAGCCCAATGATAGCATATAAATAATTGTTGCGGCAATATTCTGGTTGGAGTATGCAGTAATTAGTAATGGTGTATTTATGCAGCTCACGAATGACTACTATTAACTATTACTAACAAAGTGGCGCAATTTGATATGGGCGGCACTGCTTTCGGGCACACGGTAGAAAGTGTGGATGGAAATTCACATAATTAATTACAGGCACGCACCTCTGCATGTATTTACTATGTTGTGGCGGCACGTGTAGATTACTCTGCAAAATTGTCAATTTAACTCCATTTACCACACCGTATCTTAGCAAGGTAGACATTACCTGGGAAATCATTAACAAACCCTAGGCTCTATATCCCATAGTGTCAGTATTGTATTTACTATATGCACCTTTTATTGAACTAATGGCTTTAACACTACTAGTGTCTATTTGTAGTCGGATCAGATCAGTCTGCGTCTATATGGACAGACTGGGAATTACACTATGTATATATACATAAAAACATTTTCTCCTGCGGCCTTTACGAGGCAAAATGTAAACAAAACCCCAGGTAACTTTTTCGAGACATTTCCTTCCTTTCCTAAATAAACTATAGGAATAAAGTGCGTATATTTTTGTGTATTTTTGTGTATATGAAGGAAATGGTGCAGCCTTATAAAAGAGTTCAGTTAACTCAGACATGGAATCGTTTATTCCCTTTCCTACCATTTGTTGTTGCGAAAGAAAAATGCGTGTATGTGTGTTGTGTGTGTAGATGAATACAGAATATAATGCAAAGAAACAGGCAAACGTGTCTGCTACCTACTCAGTTTCAACAGTGCAGAGACGAATGTCATAAAAAGAGCTTAAGCCTGCAGAGAGACATATACAGATACTTGTAATACACCACATTTGATACAGGATCAATTTTATTGACCCAGAAAGGATTTAATCTACCACTTTCTTTTTTAGCATTTGCTCAACTTTCAACCATATCGTCGAAATTGTTTCCTTCTTTCTACTTAATGTTAGTAGGTACTAGGTACGTTACACGCTGTAAGCAACAAGGTATAGTAATACTTATATGTAATATGCTGTAGGAGAATCAAGAAAAAACCTGTATATATTTTTTGCGTTTTTTCTTGATTTTTCCACTACTATATACAAAACTTTCATTTCACATTAGTAAGAAGGGAAACTGAAAGAAAATATTGCCTTGAGTATATGTATTGTGAAAGTAATACGAGAAGCCGTGTAGTGGTGGATTCGTGTTCAAATGTCTATATAATGTGTTTGCCTTGGATATGCTCTATGATAAGACGAATTGATGATGGGGACAGCAAGCAGTCATATCAAAGCAGCTATAATGTTTCCTTCCCGTATGCTAATGTGAAAATGTCTCTTCCTATTTTATTTTTTCATCCTTCCTTGTCTTATTTTCTCTTTGTGTGTACAATGCAGTATGTATGAAATGTACCACCACACAGTATGACAAGTTAAGACAAAATATGCAAAAAGGAGCCATAGAGCAACCTCTTTATATTCTAAAACGGTTTTAAGTTACTGCTACGTAAAATATTTTATTACTGCTGTGTGTTATAATGCGAATGTGAATGTCGCCATCACTTTTCCTTGTTGAAAGGATATTTCAAAGGAAACAAGCTTTCCAAAAACATTCAGTAGCTTAGACAATGTTCTTGACGATGAGGCAAGGATTTATATTTAAGTCTTTTTAGTAACAAGACTCTCTATCTCTCTGAATGAAATACGAACACAAAAAAGAATACAGTCAAAACGAAAAAATTGAGAATATATCTGCGACTTTCAGTTCACTACCACTGCTGTTACTGCATTCACTTTATGTTTACGCAATGAATAATAATAGCGTTATTATTACAACTCGTAAGTCTTTTGTGCATAAAAGTTAGTTTACTTCCACTATGTCAATTCTAAACAGCCAAGTGCCACCAAGTGAAATGGAAAGGGAGTTTTAAGTACTAACTGAGAAAATATAAACTGCTGCAGACAATAAATATATTATTATTATCATATAGGATACTGTACAACTGGTGTTTTTTCTCATTGGAATTACCAACGGAATTCCTGCGATGATTAATATTAATATCCGACAGCAGTTTTGCTCCCAGTTGGTTGCCTCCTTCAGAGTCGTACTTCATGCAATAAAATAATATACATCATCACAGAAAAGTGGAGGAAACATGGGTAAATACTGTAAATAACATGAAACGTAGTGGTAGTTTCAACAGCTACTCCTTGACATGAAACCAAAAATCCAAATAGCTTACGAGAAATAAACATATGGTATGCATTATAAATTCTATTCCCATTTCCATGAATCTTTCTCAGAGTGTACCAAATGTTTTTGTTACTCCGCTTTATTACTATTACAGTCAATAACTTGCGTACTAATTGAAATGATGAGTAAGGCTAAAAATAACTTCGGTTTTCTCTTTCTCTCTCTCTCTCTCACTATATACTATTTTATATAATCTCCATACACCTAATAACACGCATTGATCATACATTCCTGCAAACCACTGAAACAGACGCTCACATGAATTTTAATAGGAAAATTGTATATAGGAAAATACTATTCACTATTTTACATTTTAACTCTCGCTTTAAATTATTTGCACTTAGACTTATTGTTAGAAAGTACAAATTCATCTTCCAGTTTAATAAATTAAAAAAAATTATGTCATAAAGGAAGAGTATACGTTCAAAATAGACATAAAACCAATTCAACCAATTGGTGCCACGGCCAGGATGGAGGTACCTAAATAAATAATGCCCACTTCACCGAACTACTTCCTGATATCAAAGAGGTTAATTTAATGCTAGCACAAATTACTTCTCTTTTCTTGAGTATCTACTAAACAATTCTATTTATAGCTGTTGGGTTTCAATTTCCAAATGACATTGTTCACCTTTACGTCATGTTTTGAGCTTCTCTCGTGTAAAGAATTTGAAATTGGCAATACATCAGTAATACTGTTTCATTGAAGCTTTGATGTGTAATTCCAATTTTCAGTGAGGTGGAAACTAAAAGAACAATATTAGAAGTATGAAATTGAATGAATGGTCAAAGTCAAAATGAAGGCATTCATTCAATATCATAGTTTTAGACATCACTTTTATGTGACTGTCTTATGTAGAGGGTATGTCTGTGTATGAGTCTGTCTATGCAAGAGTCTGTCTGTGTTTATTTTTCAAAAAATGCGTCCTACTAAATGTTCAATTAAATCCCAAACCAATCAATTACATGCATGAGGACCATATTTTATGAAGCCTTGTTTCGACCGCATTCCATTACCGAAATTAGACAACCCATATACAAAAATGATTGTTGAAACCTCATCTTTCGATTAATATTCATCGCAAAACATAGTTCGATCTGGTTCACGAGATTTATATTTTCAAAAACTTGAGTGTTACTTAAAAATAGCCTTTACAAACAAACTTTACTATCTCGTGAGGTCCGTCGATTAGCTTGTCGTTAGTCTTAATGTTGTTGATATTGAATGAACTCTTTCATTTGACTATTCATCCATTATACACAAACGAATCTACTCATCCTTATTACTACCTTACTTCACAAACACACGCACCTTTGCAGTCAGTCAATACGCACGAAGGTAGTAGAATATACATTATCATTTTTTAATTATGATTGCCAATTGAAATGGCTTTATAACACATTCCTGCATGT
The DNA here is from genome assembly GCA_034694085.1 of Pogonognathellus longicornis. Lineage (NCBI taxonomy): Eukaryota > Metazoa > Arthropoda > Collembola > Entomobryomorpha > Tomoceridae > Pogonognathellus > Pogonognathellus longicornis. Next base: position 10,468 of record JAQFYB010002201.1, on the reverse strand, counting down.
GTGTCCATCAAGAAGAACACGCAAATTGTACAAAACACCTAATCAATCCATCAGCTCATATTATAGGTATAATTACCTATATTATGAGCTAATTGCCTATATTTTATAATATGTAAAATAACATAACTTAATTATAATATAAATTAGGCTAATGTTTGTGTGTCAGCTTTAGCATGTGTGTGCATGGTCTAATGAAGGATTACATCTACTTTAGACACATTTATTTCGCTTGCACACCTCAAAATTCTAAAACTGATTATGATAGAACGCTGTAGGTGGTTAATTCAGTACCTACCCAATTAACGATAATTAGACACTCTATGCGAAAAGTGTAATGTCTTAATGCACCAGAACAAATTCATTTTTAGCAATCAATCAAATACTGAATGCGTTCATTTCTAAACTGAAATCCACGTTATATTCGTAAGTAATTCGTTGTAGTCTGAGTTTGTCTGATAAATACATGTGAAATGTGAATGATAATACAGTTCATGTGATTTATCATAGTATTTTCTGTTTCGCAGGATTGTAAACTGAATTTTTAAAAGGATGGTATCATTGAACTGCGGTTTCGCCGAAACAGAGTTTCTTATAAATTCCAGTCACCCAACTTCCTATTAGTCATGTCAAAGAAAAATAGCTTCAGTATACAGTGAATTGTGATTTACATCAAATAAATAATTTGTCACAAAATTACAAACAAGTTATGTTTTTATAAGCAAAACTTCTTACATATGAATTCAGTTCAATTCAGATTCACTAATTCAGATGAACCCAATTACCTTCTAAAGCGCAAACAAGGGTTTAAAAACAATGCCAGTTGAATCATACCTAAGTAATATTAAATTGCAGAAACGAGCTTTATGTTAATTGGTATTATTTCAATCCTTTTTAATGACGATTCTCGTAATAAAATGAACTACCTAACTTGTTCATTAAAAGTGTAAACAATTACGACAGTGTGTATTTCAGAAGCAGTCATTCGTGAGAGAATACATAATGAACCCATGGTTTTACGTGGTCAAATATTTGTTTTAGCATTTTAGCATCAAATGTGATGGTTGTTCTTATGTAGCGCTGATTTTGCATGTGCAAAATTAATCCAATGCAATTAAATTAGCAACTTGCTTTATAATTTAAATGAGTTGCACAAAATCCGGAACGTTATTGCATACTAAACTGAGACCGGAGAGTGTCTTCTTACTCAGCGTAAACATTCACGATGAACTTAATAAAATTGGAATATGGCTACATAAGGTACAAAGGCAAAATATAATTTAGAAGCAAAATATCGTGTGTAACAAAAGAGAATAGCTGGAATCAGCAAGTCAGAGAGAAAGAGAGAGAGAGACGAAAGTTCTGCAAGCAAACTGGCCTGGAGCATTTGCAATTTATAATGACTTGACTTATCTTGACTTCGCCTAATTCCAATGCTCTCATTTCACTTGAAACTGGCACTGTAGCATCAACAACAGTGAAAATGCTCACGTATGAAATTACACGGTGCACAATGTCATGAATTTGCTTGAATGAACGACAGCTCATATCGTAGCATACATAGGTAGTGCAGCCCTACAAATAACAATAGCGAAAGAGAAAGAGTAATCAAAATGAAAGTTTCCGTTTACATCCCATTCCATCTCCACCAGTGCAAGAGATTGTATACATAGAGAACAAAATACATGGAGTAACCGAACATAATATAGACATGATGCTAATGATAATGATTTGCTGTTCGGGGAAAACTATATACACTATATCTAAATAACAATGTGGATTGAAGTTGCTGATGAGTTGAGGAACTCGTGTAATATTATCCTAAGTGCCTCATTCGTTCCAAAAAACATGTTGATACAATACAACTCACTGAACTAAAATCATATTGCAAAACAAGTTCCACATCAGCAAAGTATAAGTATATGTACTATAATATAGTATGTACCTACATATCTGTAACTATACTTTCATACATACAAACTTTTCCAGGCATTTTTCGATATTAATTTCCCACTCGAGTTGTCAGACGCACGTCAAACTCATTTTACAGTTCCTATCTCACGCACCTGGATATTTTCTACGCTTTCGTATTGTTCAGTACGTATCCAAACATTTTTCTTTCTTTTTAACACAACAGCATAGCAGCACAAAGAAATTAGCTTTTACGGCATTTATTATTTGGATAGAGCGTATGAACTTACCTCTACTCATCATAAAGTACGACCGTATAGATACCTACACAATATTAGCCTGCTATTGGCTAATATACCTATTCGGCACATAGTAAGCTACTTACTTATTTTACTACACTTGCTGAAAGACATAGGCACCTAAAACGAAAGGCTAAATGTACTTCGTGTACGCGTATATATATTGTATGATAGTTTCTTTATTTGGGTAGAGTTATTGCACAGCCATTTTGTATGTACCCATTGATAAGATTAAAAGATGCGTATCTGTGTCTACTACATGAGGCACAGACTGTAATGTAAATAGCTATTTACTAACATAAGGTTACCAATACCATTAGTAGTCAGCTAATGTATAAAGCGATGATTGCACTTGACTGTGTATTATTGATTGGACGCAAAACAAAAGGGAAAGAAAGGAAAATGGGAATTCTCTTTTTTACTGTTGATTGAGTTCAACAAAGTTCAGCTCACAGTCCAACTTATTTGACATAGACATAGTAGCTTCGGTACTTTGGCATTATAGATGTTTATTAGCTACGTAGACTCTACATACGAACTTTTACTTAGGTAGGTATATTATATCCAAATAGATAGAGAAACAAATAAATAAAACATTTATAGGCAAAATTTGTTTAGCTCCTTTTACCAGTGATACGATGCATGTTTTGTATAGCAGCAAAGCAAACACTCTATTATGGTGTAAGAACATACATTTAAAAGTACCTGCCTCTTCTTGGTGTATTATATACCGAAGTATTATATAGTGGTTGTGTAGCTAGCATTGCCTTTTCCATGTATTTCCTTCGTATACATAAAACACTAACCTTTGCAATTCCTTTGCACCGTGCAAAACCCAGCAGACAGTTAGCTACCTTTATACGAGCATTTTCCCAAACTAACTGTACAACTAAAAGAGGACGTAAAGTAAAACTGAATGTTGTACAGTTTTACTAGTAGTCTGTTTGAACGCTCACACTTGGCTCTGTTACTACTCTGTACGTGCACTCGCATTCGTTTCCGCGAGAATAAACTCTTCCTAATTAAATTGCTTTGCATTTCCTTGGACTGTGCTATTGCATGTTAGGAGGACATGAATCTTTCAGATTCAGCCAAACCAGACGAAAGACAGAACAGAATCTCTTCTCTTGAAAAACACATTCTACACCCTTATAGCACCATGTAGGACAATAGAAGCAGCACTACAAAATGCTTCATGTATCGGAACTACACTTACATATTATTATGCTATGCATATAAATAGATAAGCAAATAAAACTGTATATTAGCACAATAGGGCTATTTTAAATCCTATGTTCGTATAGGTTGTATACTATACTTAAATATATTATTTGAACACACAAACATACAAATATATGATCTACACACTATATATGTGCCTACGTATTAACCCAGTGAGCCTGCCCTGTGTAAGCAAAAGTACCTAAGTACCCAGTTTGCACATAGTGACAAGAAGTAGGTAGATATGTATGTTTGTATATGCAGTATAGATAAAGATATATTATAGTAAAATGTTGAGTGAAGTGAATTTTCGGAGCAACGGACGAAGAGTTGGCCGATCAAAATTCTGTAAAACTGTCACTCTCATCCACTGTCACGCTCCTATCTATCTATATTATGGAAATACTGCGTGAGTGATTCTCTTTCACTTTACCCTCATGCTATATGTATTCATACATTAGTGTAACTCACTATAGTATTAGTATTACTTTACATTACACCGTAAAAGAGCTGTTTATATACAAGTATGAGGGAAAGTAACGGACGTGGGCTCTTTCACTCATGCATAATTAAATTCTGCGAGCGTTTCATGTTGTTCAAAACGCTCATACGAAATGTATTCCATGTGTGGAATGGCTGTAAGACTCACACAGTATACTGCGTTTCCCGTAGAAGCAATGGGTTTTTTATGGCATTCCTTATGCTGCACGCTAATTTACATAGCAGATGAGGCAAATGAAATAGAAACTAAGGAGCCCTATTGATAACACACGCCCACTAAGTAAGAATTCCATAGTTAACGAAGATTTATTACTTAACTATATATTATTTTCAAGAGACCAACTTCTGGTAAACAAATAGCAGATGAACAAGTAGCTATCTCACTTATTTACTTACTTTATACGAAAAATGAGCTTCACTTCGCTAAGCTTTCGGGTTCAACTCAACCTACTTAGAGTTAGTTAGTAGTGGAGCAAGGAAATGATTGAATTTTGTTTACAAGAGATTTGCTGATGATGGGGTGTTGAAGTTATAGCTGAAAGTAAAAATGTAAATGAAATGGTTGGATTGGGAAGTGGATCTATAGTATCTCCTCTGAACTATCTATAGCTCCTTATGCAGCTAATGGAAAGTAAACAGACTTGACTGAGGAGTTGTAGCGAAGAAAGTAAGGAAGGCAATATAAGATTTGGTGGTGGACCCCTGGGTGTGAAAATAAATTTCAATTAGGACAACCCAAGTGTTAATACTGTGAGCAACACGCCACAATCCATGAATTTAGCCGTTTATTTCATTTTCAAACTGAAACTCTGTGTCAGAGTTTGATTTAGTTTGAGACTTTCCTCTCGCCTACAACTTTACACTTGAGCGAGCAAGTCACAGTCTTCTTCCTGTTCCCAGTCGCAAAGTGAAATACACAGTAATGCTCCTACTGTGTTATAACTACCTACGCTACCTAAGAAATAGTTTGTATTAGTATATGGCCTACATAGGTGTAGTATATAGGTGTAGCCACTATTTAATTTGTCGTCACTGCCACAATGCCATACTTGGTCTGTTGGCCGTTGTCGGCTTAGGTACCTTCATTCCTTCATACACTGAGAGAGTCAAACAGACAACTTCCCCTTTATTCTTCTACAGATATACAATATAGACAGACTTTCCTTGTGTACACGAAAGATTATCGTTGCGGAGAAAGGGGAGAAAGCAGAATCAACATTCAACTCTCAAAACATCACCCACCAACTAACTCACGCTAAAGGAAATGGGAAATTACGAATATCTTCCTACTCCCATATATTTTCTGAAAACTCCTCTCAAAAATGCTCCCCTTTACATGGCTACGGAAGGGTTATGTTTTTATAGTACCTATGTTTGCGTAGCAGGTGTATAAACTATGAACATTATAAAATAGTGTAGTACCTACGTTTTTAGGCTTTACTTCCCATACAGATAGAAAGGTAAATTATAGCTTTTCACTGGGTACAGGAGTAGGTACTTGCTTAGCATTCATTTTTGCTTTTGTGGCTTTACACACTAAGTCTTTAGTTTTATACTAAAGGTGCGTTTGTACACAAAAGTTGATATAGTTAGGTAATATACTGGTTTGTAGTAGAAGAACCACTTGATCCGACCCCTCGGAGAAAACTGGGGTGCTGTGAAAGAAAGTAAACGTAAAAGTGAAATGACTTTGTAATCACAAAGCTGTGATGTTGTGCCGGGAGCAGTAAATATTAAGTTAGGGGCTAAGGTAAATCTTTATGAGCTTTGTTTATCTAATCGCAGCTTGGGCAATTTAACCTTGACTTTCTCCATGATGTTATTACTGGTTGGGAGAGTTAAGCATCGCCATACATAAAATGAGAAGAAATTAATGCTAGTAGTACTCCTTTATAAAACGAATTTGGGGGAAGTGGAATGAATAATGTTCAACTTATTACTTTCTCCTCAGTAAGCAACATAGAGACAAAGTAAGGCCGAAATGTAATTTGTATTAACTGTAAGTTTTTCTATAGGGAAATACAAAGATGACAAAAAACTGTCTATCCATTTATATACGTTTTTTATCCCAGTAATGAGAGAACTTTTCCGCGGAGGATTACAAAAAACACAAACAAGTTGATTTTTTAATCACGACTTTAGGCTTTCAGTCAATTAATTTTTTTCTGTGACGCAACTATTTAGGTTACGTACTTGCGTATAGCTATTGACATTTGCAATATAAAGTTTGTGTTGTTGGCTGTTGCTCTCAACTTTGTTAGTGACACTTATGTATTTGATTCACAACATCACAAAGCAAAACTGATGTACAAAATAAATGGCCTAATTGCTTTTGAAAATGAAAATTGTTTTTCTGAAAAGTATAAATATTGTAGTGTTTTTAAACAATCTCAGTAATCAGTAATGGATGGATCTAAAAAATCAGTCACGTTGAATTTTTCCTTGCAAATTGTTTAAATCAACATAATTATTATATGATTAGTAGCAAGCTAAAATTTATTTTCGCTAGACTAGACGTTTAAAGTTACTTACAATTATGAAACAACTAAATCGCTTTTAAGTAATACTAGGAGATTATTACCTAGATGAGATGATTTGCCAAAACATGAATATGAAAAAACTGCTATGAAAAGGAAGCATGTATGCTTCACTAACTTTATGCACGCACGTGTTTAGGTAGGGGATTTGTCACTTGAGTTTTATCCGGCAGGCACCAGTTAGATCAGGTTGATTCACTTGAACAGCTATGCTACATGTTTATTCGCCAATATGATAGTTATATTTCTACCATGCTATACCTAGAATAGTTACAAACATGTTCATAAGCGAGTAGGTACTCTAGAGGTACTATATTATGTCACTGGAAATGGAGTCTGGACGACAAATGCGCAATTAATGACTATAACCTACAACTCTCTTTTTGACGTTTCGGATGAACAAACTCTCTAATTAATACATATAGTCGTTCGTCCCAGTTAAAAACGACAAGGAAGCGGCAGAGACATATGAACCAGATAATAAATCACTGCATCCATCCAATCCAATTTCATATTATGTAATTCTATATATAGCAAACCTTGGTGTAATATCATAATGTCTTTCTCATCCTTGGGTATGTACATACATAACCTAGCATAAATGTATAAAAGCATATTCATCATTCCATGTTACGCAGCTACGTAAATTCTTATAACACTTTCAACTTTCATTGGACGATTCATTGGGTCTAGCCAGAAAGTCGTACGTATTAGTTAACACTACCATTACCGAATTCTAGTCAAACCAAATCTACAACACAAGAGTAGATTCCAGCAACCCCAAAGCCTTTCCACCGTCAGCTTGCGTTTGCCGTTTAGCCCACGACTACTCCTACTCACACAACATGTAGTATGTAGAATGTACCTATATCAATGTCTATGTCAATATATACCTATTTAGTATCACCATATGATTGCATTGCACACAGCAGATATATGCTAAATGGTAGTCAATGTGTTTGTGCAAGCAAAGAGTCAGATAAAACTACTTTTGTGAAACCTAGCCAAGGTATGTGAATATATATGAGCACTCAAGTCTCTCTTGTATATTGTGACTGTTTGACTAGTTAAACTTTTAGCTTTCACTCAGTTACAATCAGTTAGTTGGTTTAGTGCGAACGATAAGTCTTTCACTATTATATTAAAACACTTCTCTATGCTCCATCCACTCGTCCCATTTCATTGATACATATATTATACACACATACAGAAAGTTGTTTTATACATAGATAGTGTGGTATCGTATGTATATTCCCTTGTCAAGTCGACCCACGACAAACAGTGTGTTGCAGACAGTCACACACACAGTAGTGAATTTTCATCGTGAACTTGTGCATTAGCAGAGTAACAGCTTTGTATATTATGTATATAAATGTGTATATGTACTACAGTGTACAACGCAACGCCTCGGCAAGAGACACATACATACAGACGAGTTGTTCGTTTTTGCTGTTAGGCACACGGCACTCAGCCAGCTATTTCCAATGTGTAAACAATTAGAGAAGGCAGGACGATTCAATAATAATTGTATAAATCAATCCAGTTTTCACGACTGCTACACTCCCCACGCCATTTCTATCGTGGAAGCAAAGGAAGCCTTTTTGCTTGTGCTTTTAATGTACAAGTTATAGTAGTGGCTACCTAAATCCATTCATTCACTATCATTTGTTTGTACTCCTTTGCACTAGCATTTTGTTTGGAGAAACTATTCTCTCTCTTTCGGTCTGACATAGTAACACTCGTCGTTCGTGTTGTTATTCGTTGGCGTGAATTCTATAGAGCTGAAATGTCACTTGTAGTATTTCAACCATGAGCGTTCATTTCATTTCATTCCCTATGCTTTCTCGAAGTATTATATCTATGCACTATATAGTAATCTCAGAGAACCCACTAAACCATTCCCTAATTAATTGCTCACATACGTTAGTGTTAACTTATTTTAAGGTTCGCTAGCTTGTTGTGTGTATATTGACATAGAGTGTTACATTCTTTCCGAATGTAATGTGTATATAAAAAATGTTGGGTTTACACTACATGTTGATATGGCACACTAGTTTCAAGGCAGACTGTTACTTTTCTGTAAATTGTGTTTCCATTTCAGCAGATTTTGGTTTTCTGCTCATTCAACCGACCAAAGTAGACATAATAATATATTTTAATGTACAGGGTGTCCCAATCATAATATGCGCCGATAATACATAGGCAATACTTTCACTTTGTTTTCACCAGCGCCGATTAATATATTATGGACACTTGACTTGGTATGCCACCGACACAAATAAGCGTTTCTTCGGATTGACTTCCGCGCACTACATTAGCCATCACTTGCTTCTTCACAAGTGGTTGTCCTTTTTTCGTGGTCTTGAATTGGGGTGGGGTTGATTAAAATGTTTGGCTTTTTCAGTGTAATTGAAACTTAATTAGCCACAGATAAAAATGATGTCTCTTCGTTCTTCTAACGTCAACATGATGAGACTTTAATTTCATGGAGAGCATAAATTCATGTACATAAATTCTAATTTCATAATCTTGCTGGCCTCGGAGTATAATGCACAGCCAAAAAAGTGAAAGTATCGCCCATGTATTTATTATCGGCGCAAATGATGATTGGGACACCCTGTACATCTATATATACATACTTAATACTAATACCTAAGTCGCATTTCCAATTGGTATATATAGTAAAATTAGGGTGGTTTTACTGTTCATGATATTGCACAACGTTTTGCTTCAACTATGGCTGAAATAATATAGATAGGTAGACTGTAGGTGCTTAAGAAAAGGCAATAAATGAAGAAATTGCGACAAATAAAGATAAAAAAGTGTTTGAGAAATTGGGTTGCTTGCGAAATATTATTGCAAGAGTAGTACATACAGATAGTATGAAGGAGAAGACAGTGAAGTGCAGTGCAGAATGAAGGTATTATGTTGTTCGGTGAAAGTAATAGAAGACGAAGTTCTTGGCGAAGTTATATGTATTAAGAGCAAAGTTCTATTTTGAGAAAAGTCGAGCAAACATTGGTAAGATTGTCACTATTATATGTATGCTATAGGTTATTAAAGAAAAACAGGCTATGTGGGTATGTTTTCTTGCAGAGGGATATTTTGGATAGTTCCCAGTAAAAGTAGTGAACTAGAGAGTGGCATTTTGGTATAGTACATTACATAGCTAGAAAGGACTAGGACGAAATAAGTTTAACTAAAGCTTACCTTCTTTCTCAGCAAAAGTCGACATGATGATAAAATGGATGACAAAAGCGACTCCCAAAAGAGTCATTGTTCTGGAGAGGATCTGTGCCATTTTGCCAGTTCTTGGCTTGTTCTTTGCAGTCGTGCAATTATTAGTGGTGGTGATGTTTGTGGAGGACAACGAGGAGTTCTGACTGGAATGGTCTTTCCAAATACTGCACCAACAACAGAAAATGGAGGACGATGAGGATGAGTTGTTGTGACTGTGACTGTTGACGGAGGACAAATTCGACTTGGAGCAGGAAGCGGACGAGCACAAGGAGAAACAACGAGTGCAATTAATAATCTGATTTAGTTTTCTTCCATGGACGCACGAAAAGGACGATAACAATGAGACAAATGCCTTAATTGCATTCCAAATCCATCGACGCGCTCTAACTGACGATAATGAGGAGGATGTGGACAAATTACTGGAGCTGCTGTCGTTACTGCTGATGTGCGGACTGCGTGAATTCCACCGATACATTTAGTATCGAATTCAAACTGTAGAAACGGGACTAACTCCGGTGAATGCGGCACTTTTTCTTTGTTCATCGATTTTGTTCTTCGGGGATGTTGTATAAACACAAATTACACAAGACTCCAAGAAGATTCCTCAAACCAGTTTTTCTCCAAAACTTTCCTCCGTCCTTTCAGTATCATTAACTCTTTCCCCTCTCAAATAACTTCCACAGCTATTCCTTTGCGCTCTCATTAAACTTGTACAAATATTTCCCTGGACAAGTCTTTACCTCGCAATATTTCTAGGAACCC
>JAQFYB010002200.1:0-26193 GCA_034694085.1 Pogonognathellus longicornis | reverse complement strand
AGAGATGATGATACATACATACACAGACACACTCAAACACATTCTTATTAAAGTATCTAACCGATACTTTAATAATGGAATCAATTGGATTTATACAGATGATATGTATGAGCAGGTACTATTATCGAAACGTGATAGTTACATGATATCATGTACTTAGATATTGATACAGACAATAATTTGAATTCATATGAATTTATAATAATAATAACAATGTTGAATTGAACATGGAATAGGAAACGCCAAAAGAGTTTGCATGGCGCACTTCTTGCAGACTGCAACAAGCTAAATAGAACTAGACTGGTTTTTCAGGTGCTACAGATAATAGGCTTCACATTTCATAGCTACTGTAATAATTACTGAAACAAAAGGCATCTCTCTCCCATCCATCCCACTACACGTATACAGTAGTGCGTAAGATAGTCATCGATAAAGAGATAATCATAACACATTATTCCTAATTCCTCGATAAAAAATTCTAATGTAGTAAAACATCTTTAAAACAAAAGGTGCATTTAAATTAATGCCACTACTACCACATTTATTCTCGTTTCATGTAAATATACGACGAATTTTCACAACACACTCCATCCAAAATCTCTAACTTGCAACAAGCAAACCGTAATTCCACGGATTCCCTCAAACACAACAATTATATCAGCAAAGGGATTCTTCGGATCATGTCAAACTCAAAATCTCTGTCGACATTCATACAAGCTACACTATACTAGATATCATGTACCTACGCAATAGTGTACTTGTTTTGTTTATAACATTATAACGTAGCTAGTACCCACTGATAGTAAAATACAGTAAGGGACCCCAATAATTCTCGTAGAAAGTCATTTGAAAAAAAGGTCTTTTAATCTAAGGTGTTCATAAATATATAGCAAGCATTAGGTCAGTTGGGTCATTGTCCACAGACTGTATTGACAGGCTAACAGGTCGATCAGACTGTACTATATACATAAGTACCAACCAAACTAACTGAATATTTCTCTTAACATTATTATTGTAGCCACTAAAAATTATAGCCTATACAATTAAGCTACATCATTATTTCTTACAGCATTTTGCATCGAATCGGTTTTTATTTTCTATACAGTATGTGTCTGTGCGTTAAAGCATAGCCAGGAGCTATAATCCACAGTACATAAACACTGTAGAAGGCCATTTATTTCTCTCAGATAATAATATAATGCAGCATTTTCTCAATATCCACACTACTAAACATTATCAATGCATATGGTGTTGTTCATTGGTTTGGTATTGCTACATTCGGAATACCTACTTGTAGTATATAGCTATTAGTATTGGTGTATAGTGCATAGTATCTGTGTAAGTATAAACTGAGCTAAAGCAATGATCCCTGCAACATAACACAACAACACAACTATCCCTTCTCATCATCAGTGACTAAACATGGTCCCTGTGTGCTGTGTATCTCTGTAGTCTATGTAGGTATAGTAAACTGTGCCTTTGGCTTGCCGATGATGATGCCTTCCTTCATTTTGCTTCACAGATCGGAAATCTGAACATGTGAACAACAACATGTAGTGCAGTTGCCTTACAGAATGTACGTACAAGTTAAGTACAACTTCGTAGTAGTTCCTTATATACATCACGTATTAGTATTGCTATATAATTGTATTAGTACCTACTTGGTACCTATATGTATATCAAGAGATATTTTGGAAGGTACTTTTCCTTCGTTCTTGCAACTACTCTCTCATTTTCAGTTGTATCCCTTAACATTACTTCTATACTTACATTCTACACTATGTACGAGCAACACAAAATAACAATCTTCGTTTGAATCACAACGCACAGTTAGTGCTTCTAATATTATGAGCAGCACTACCACATACACTAGTTACAATATTAGTCTCCCTTTTCTACAAATCTATAATAGTAGCATTGAGATGTGCGTATAAAGTAATGTGATGTTCTATCTATATGATTTCAAATGCAAAAGCTTTTGCTGAGAAGCTATTATAAAATGTCTATCTCTGTGTCTACTGTACTGTAACACTTAACGTGTCTTTATGTTGTCCAAAGTTGTGTGATGCTGATGCTTGGTGTAGTAATATGGTTCATACACACAGCACTTATATTGTACGCACACATACACACACAGTATAATCATACATACGAATACTTTTGTAAAAGTAATGTGTATATATATGGTCCCCTCTTTGAAAATTCAAACAGTGAAGTGAATCACTTCAGTTGAGCTTTGCTTCACCTTCCTTGGGCAAGCATTATACATACACCATCGTCCAACTCACATTGCTACGCATTTATATGTCTTAAACTATACCTTGGCTTAGCTTCACTTGGTTTGGGCTTTAGTAAGTGTATTTGTATAAAGTACATACTACATAACATACCATGTGCTTGCTTGCAAGAACTATATTATTAGGTACTCTGTACAGATAGCTTTTCACAGCATTTATTTACAGCGTATAATACTAATATCTGTAGGTATAACACAGTGTGTTTCTATACACTTCTTATGCAGTAGGTTTTACACACCTATAATATTGCAGCGACAGAATATTATGTAGGTACATACTAGTAGGTACACAGAAGATGAAGCTACTTTATGCTTAAAGTAGCTTCTATAGAGCGATACTTACTTAGCCAAGGCAGTACACAGTATGAACATCACCCCTAATGCAAAACCAAACACCCGAAAATTCAGATTCATCCAAGCAAGCTGCATGCGGGAGAAGAGAAGAAAAAGTACACCAGAAAGAAGACAGAGCAAGAGAAAAGCGAGAGATTCCACAATTCACATTGAACATTCAACATTGCGTTACACACTACAGCGACTGCATACTTATACTAGCCAAACTGTGTTTAGTCACTTGCATTGCATCGCTGGACTCTATAGCTCGCCTCCTTCTTCCTTCAACACACACACTACCTTGTATGTACGTATACATAATAACACTTATAATCTCACATATTATACAACATAGAATAATATAGGTGGGTTAGGTAGGTAGTAGTTGTAAATACACTTACTTTCCGCACCAGCCATACAGTTCATACAGTACAGACACTGTGTGTGTAGTATGTGTGTGAGTGAGGATAGTCAACATGGAGCAAAAAGAAAAATAGGTAAGTAAGTAAAGTGAGTAGGTAGTTGAGAAATGGCTAGGACGGTAAGTTACGTGTAGTACTTGGACTGAGATACCTAGCTAAAGATACGATTCTCTAATAGTAATGGCACTACTAAGGTGTAGAATGAATGTATTCTCAATAAAATACACATGCAGTGTGCTGTGATGTATTGTAAAAAATCTATTTGGACGAGATGAGCTGTGTTCTCTTGAATCCTATCTTCCACATATATAAAATACTTTCTACCGCTACTACAATATTATTACTATATAAATACTTCGACTATCTTATTTCATTTTCTGACATGGTGGTGCTAGTAAGTAGTTTGTGTGTTAGTATCTCCATGCAAGGCACTAGGTCTACGTACTACGTCTGGAGTCTCAGTCTCGGCATAAAATGTGTAAATATAACATATCATACATAATACGACTATAAGTATTTATGTTCATACACAGTGCTGTATAGGAGTGTGTGAGCTATAGTATTATTTAGCTAGTAGTCTTGTTCTTGTGTGAGTGTGTCTATGTATGCATAGTAGGAGAAGGGAAGAATATAGAAATACTATTAGAGAAGAAGAGTTGTAAGTTGTAGTACATTCACTATTCACTTAACTTAGGTGAGTGAATCCTTCGACAACCGACAATGAAATGAATGCTTCTCTCTCTCCTGTGTCTGCACTTCCTACGGCCATTTTCAATGATAAAAGTACATAAAATGCTCTTCTCGTTGCATTATTATGCTTCGACAGAATTGAATGGCGAATGGACTTGCCATGCTTTACTATGCATTACCTTGGCTGGACTTTTACATAAAACCTAAAAACACTTTCAGCTTTAACAGAAAACCTAGACGAGGAGTATAACACAGTAGCTATCGAAATAAGCTCAGCTTTGCCTTATTGTTAGGCAAATGTTATTATTATTATCGTTGACACTACGTACCACTACCACTAACTCCAATACTCTGTTCCTCCTCAAGTGAATTCATTTCAGATAGCTTCACATTCAAAACGTCTTTGCTTTGCTCCGAGTTGGCTGACAAAACGAGAATCTTCCCAACCAAAGCATCCCTCTCTATGTAAAAATACCATCCACAAAGATTCTGTATTCTTATATTTTGCGAACAGGATACCCAAATGGTGTCGTATTTGTATAGAAGAATCTATGCTCGTTCGTCGCCGCTCTAAAAGCGATCACAACTGACTGATATTCTTTTCAATAAGTATCTACCACACTGATACGCGATATACAGTAATTGCGAGAAACACTTTTTTATGTGCATACTACTTGCTTAAATATTATTAGCATACAGGAAGAGAAAGATTTGTTTAACTGCCCTGCCCTGTTAATGTTAAATGCCCTGTAGTATCTGAACATGTGTCTGACTGAGTGAGTCTCTCGTTTACATACATGTAGGTATACCTTATGTGTGTATGTAAGGAGTAATTGTATCTGCATACTTTACTTGGTTGAATGACTTACTCTTTTGCTCGTAATCAATTTAATAGTAACCCAGTTGGCTTTGCTTCGATATACATACGTATAGAAATCTACTGAAGATAATTACATACTACTACATGCTACTACAATAAATACCTTTGGGTATGCGTATGGTATAGTGTGTGTGCATTGTAAATACAGTGGCAACACACATAAAAGCTGAAAATTGACTTGATAACAGCTTTGTAAATGTTATCAGTGTATACAATGATGTTGCTACCGTTCTAGATAGTAATGTATAAATTAATTTGATTTGATTGTGTTGCTATTGTACAGATATTAGCTACTATCTACTGTCCATGTGTAGTAGTAATCATTGCATTGATGATAACCTGATGGGGGAGGATGAATAAATAAATGATCTTATTAGCCATTGCACCATTACGCACTCGGAGCTATATAATAAAATAATCATAACACAAAAACTAATGGATGCATCCCTGCAGGAAATAAAAGAAGCTGTTTTTATATGCAAGGCAACATGTTTTCACATATAAACTTGAATGTAATTACCCAATTACAGTGACCCAAACACTTGCCACTTGGCATGCACCCATCACATGACGGGATCTTTGAAAATACCCTTAAAGGACAATTCTTCCTTTTTCTCGTAGGTATGTATTAATGTTATTATCAGAGAATGCAGAATGCGACTACTGCATGCTATGCATGTGGATGTGGGAGCAATAAGAAAATGATTAGACTGAAATTGTGCGTTTAACATTTAATACAATGCTGCATGAGAATGCATTGTGTCTGTGTGTACATAACCTACCTGTACATCTTTCTCAATAGATACTCTCTGAAATAAACGACACATGACTTAACTTAAGGAAGGACGACAGAGACGCGTGCAGATACATATTTACAAATTCGGCTTATGGTGAATAAGAACATGATATGGTTCCACTCCCAACGAAACGCAAGTCGAAAGTATTATAACATAACCCATACCTGCATATGTGAAGACCTGTGAAGAAGACTTGATATGTTTGGTTCGATTTAGTTCGACATAATTTCAGTGAAGAGGCTAGAAACCAGAAAAGAATAGACCCGGACAGGGTCGGGGCACCGTTAAGAAAAAATGATATTTAAGTTTTTGGTGGGTCGTCTTTGGCCCGTGGCCGTGCGACCTTTGCCTTTCTTGAAATACCTCCTTATTCTTTTATGCCTAGTATAATCTATAGCACTTGAGCGTGCAACAAAATATCTGATCAGGCTATGGCTATATACTCTTGGGTTCAAATCTACTAAAGGGACGACGACTCAACTCAGATTGACTTTCTTAAAGGTTTAATTCAAATGAATGCTGCTATACAATCATACAGGATGAAAAGAATTGAGGTTTTGAATTGTATTAGAAATTCTATTATGGCTAGTGCCAAATGAAATAACGGCTAAAATCCAAATCACGCCTGTTAGTTAAAAGCTACAAGTTTCAAAGGTTGTGAATGACATTGCGTGGTTATTTGAGTAACAATGTACGTTTGATTAGTATTAGCAGCAAAATGACGCAAATGAACAAGGACACAATGTGAATGTGGATGAATGTGCTTTTTTAGGTTGCGGAAGTCAAAGGTGGTGATCTATATATTCATTGTTCAATCTAGTCTTTTATATTAGCGTTTGTTCCATGCTATGCTTTAGATGTTATTTGTGTGTTCCATGCTTTGCTTTATCCAAACATCACATCATAGTATGAAATACACATTGATATGTGTAAACAAATGTTTTTTGTCTTCTGGGTTCCTCCTGAGTGTGACGAACTAGTGACGGGTTGCCTCTTTGCCTTCCTTTAGCCTCATGTGCATCATGTAGCCTTGCCTTGCCTTCACTTACCTTACCTCAATATTAGATTACTTATATTAGTCATACATACTGTGTATGTTTACATGACTAGGGTAATGTAACTTGATCCATTGCTTTCCAATACATAAGACAGTCATATTATGTATACAATACACACATGTACATATGTGTATACATAAAAAGACAAATCCAAGGCAATGGAAAGTAAAAGACAACATGACATAACCTTACATAATGTGTTTCTGGGCCAGTTTGAATGTAAACTTTACTTACCATTGATTGTTTAGTGGAGATACACGTACAGTACAGTCATTTCTGGTGACTTTGAATTCACAACTAGAGCCGGTGTGAGCTCAATGACGATCGTACTCTCCTGGAAGTAATGAAATAGAAAAAACTTCTTACAATTGCAAAGTCACTGTAGTGTTATACGGATCAAAGTCAAGTTTACCAGATAAAAAGGCATTCATTCTCTCAATTTACAAAAATATATAGGTACCTAGTTTGGTTGAATCTGAACCATAGTAGGTACTCATAGTAAACATAGGAACAAAGTCGTAGTAGCTCAAGCCAACTTATAAAGCAATAAAATATGTATATGTAGCAAGAGCAAGTCAAAAGAACGAACATCGGTAAAAAAGGAATAGTAATACAACAACATAGCATAACACAGCGGATATCTTCTAGGGGTTCTTCATTTCACCCTATGCGGATCTCTTTTACTAAAACCCTTTTAGGTTTCCAACTTACAGTTCAACAAAATTCTTATCATCCAACGTTTTATAAACAGATCTACCATAGAAGCATATTTACAGTTGACTGCACTTTAGTTTTAAATCTTGACCTATGCCAAGAGAATTTTTAATGAGATTTCAATATAGTAGTGTAGTATTTTAATTTTGTATTCACCCTATGCACTTTAGTCCAAAGAATTGTTTTGCTACTGTGTAATATGCTCTTACACAAATTTAATATTCAGGGATTATACAGTGCTGTAGGTTAGAGATAAGGTCAATTATTTCACTGGCTACTGGTTGTGTCTTTAAGCATTAGTCAGTTTGTAATTTTAGACAAAACATGAAAGGCCAAAGGGAGAATTCTTGAATCAACCGAAGCATAATAACTATCTGTTCGTCTTATTGCTCACTCGCCCCTGTATAAAACATAAACAGAAGCTGCATATATCTACAAGCAGGGTACAGGCTATTTTATATGCTTCGGGGAAAGATGTTTAGTTCATCTGATTTTCAGTAAATATATAATAAAAGGTTTCTATCAGTAGTCTGACCTCGTACTCATGAGTAGCTGTAATGTGGTAGAAGCATGGATGGACAATAATGAAAAACTTTGGTAATTTAAGCTGTGTAAAGAAATACAATACAATACATGAGAATCTTCTTAGAATCTCTATGAAATTTGACTCGAAGAAACTAACACTGAATCCATTGTTCACGTTCAACGAAAACAATAAGCTTTTCACTTATTTAGGTACCGCATATGAACTTGGTCCAGTGAATGCTAATTAGTTATTCTGTATTAGTGATATAGTCTTGAACTTAGATTTCTGCACCTACAATACAAACAACAAGTACCATGAACCTACCTGATAAAATCTACTATGCTTCAAACTTAATGGAAAAGCGAGTAAAAATTGGAGATTGAAAAATGATTGAAATATTGAAATATTACTCCTCATTCTGTAGCAGGTGTACTGTAATCTTTAGGATCACCAATACAAGCATTTATTTCGCACAACGAACGAATGACAACGACTGATCATTTAAGTAAGGTGAAAGACGATCCAGCCAAGAGAGACTGTCACAAAACAACTAGGTTGAATACAAGTTTGGTAAAGTTCCCATGGGTGAGACGAGACAGATTGTCAACACAAAGTCTTGAATGCATATCCGCTCATCTGTCCTCTGGGTGGATAACTGAGAGTGAGAGAGAATAAGTACATAGTAATCGCAGCAGTAAGTAAACAGAAGTTTTCTTGAGTTCAAACATGGATGGACATATGCATCAATCCTACGCATTATTATTACTTATGACCCAGTACTTATTAGTATCCCAGCTTAGCATTTTAAAACTTGTTCTCAGGAAGAGATCGCGTCAACACAAAAGATTTCTCAATTTAGCTGAAAGTTGAGTAAGCTTGTACTGATTTAGTCTACACTATATTACTATTAGTGTGTTTACATTTAATTTAACCCCCAATACTTGTTTGTTCGTAAAATATGAGATGGAAATGATTCAAACTCTTCTGGCAGTACTAATAATATAGCATGGAAGCTTGTAATGTAAATATAACTCGCTCATACTACCGATATATAGCATACAGAAGAAATACACATAGTATGTGTCATAAGTATTTTGTATGGTAAAAATGTGGAATGCTGCTAGTTTACTAAAGAACGAACAT
Organism: Pogonognathellus longicornis; assembly: GCA_034694085.1. Lineage (NCBI taxonomy): Eukaryota > Metazoa > Arthropoda > Collembola > Entomobryomorpha > Tomoceridae > Pogonognathellus > Pogonognathellus longicornis. The sequence goes on along the minus strand of JAQFYB010002200.1, from coordinate 17,334 downwards.
CTGAGATCAATTTACAAAACTCCTGAGTGAAATTTAGTAGTGTTCCTTGTGTTATATCCGTCACATAATGTATAATGATATAGTAATGGCAGTACAAGACAGAAAAGAGAAGATGTGATGTAAATGCGTCGCAATAGTCTGACTAAAGAGTGTCTTGCCGTTGTATAGTAGGAAAGAGCACTCATTGAATGGTGTGGTGTATGTGTGTGGGGGAGAAAATAGTGGTGTGCTGCGGACCAGCAGTCGAGCAGAGCTCAACTGATCTTAACTGAACTGAACGACGAAAGGAAGAGAAAGACGAGAATATCAATAAGAATCTTTTTAAAATTCATGTGAAGTATTTTTCTACATACATAGTATTTGACTACTACATAGTGTACATAGCATGAGAGCCAAAAGAGTTTTACACATGGTATGGTACAAACAGTACGGGAGTACAGTGTAAAAAGCCAAAGCCAAGTTACTATTGTTAGCTTCTATACATTGTATGTAATGGAGTGTATGTACGTAAGATAGGTACAAATACTTATGTAGGTACTTACATCTATGTAAAAAGCATAGACTACTATTCCATAGCTTTACATTGGATTACATCACATTGCATTGTATTACTGTATGTTAGTTAAGGCATGTCAGGCGGCTTTGTTTACAAAGGAACCCCTTAGATTTTTACTTTACTTACTTGAATCACTCACATTTTCTACAGTCGACTGAATTTATTTTATACTAGTTTTCGAATAATATCTATGTATTTGTATGCAATGCAACTCTCGGGCTCTTCTTTCTCTCTCCTCCACACTCTTATATGTGTGTGTACTACGAAGGAACGTATGTGAATTGTAAAAATGAAATTGGAATGTGACTGAGGTCTGCTGGTGTCGCTCCGATCTAAACGGAACACACTGATGGAAACAGAGCCTCCAATTCAAATTCGAAATTACTGATATGACAGTTTTTGGATAGATATGGATGATGTCAGTCAAGGCAAGTGGAATCAGTTTTACAGCTTTTTTCATCGTCCCATTCTTTTTTCAATTCACACTTTTTTTGGCACAAATACAACTGCGATTTTATTTTATTTGGAAGGATAGGCTGGGTGGAATGAGTAAATCTGTGAAACCATGCCCATCACCATCCAGCCACACTGTCTTGGCCACACTATATACACCAGTTGGAGTATTCTCGCTTGAACGTGACTAAGTAGTCGAGTGAAAACAACTTGAGACGAGACACATTTCGCTTGACAGCAGTTTGTCAACAGAACTCGTGAGTGTGTATGTGTGTTTGTGTGTGTGCTGGAAGAACATCTGAAATTTTATCCGTTCCCTTCTGTTTACATTCTTATAACTAGGTTTTATAATGTAGGAAGATGAAGGTAATCAGTTTTGCACTGAAATATCTATTTCAACATTCTCCATGGGATTGGGATTGATAAAGAAAATCTTCTTGGGAGGTAGAACGAACAAGGAGGTAATAAAAGGCCCTCAGATTCTGCTCCCTTAATTGAAACTCTTGTATTAATCATTTCTCCTTACTTACTACTTACCTGTGAAAGGCTACTCAAAATATTCAACTAAGGAAATCCATTTAATGTGCTCCATTGAATCCCTTGAACACATTTCATCACAGAACAACAATTTACATTGAAATACAAATAGATTTATTTATTTACAATTATGGGCCATTGTGGGATGAAAATACGAAAAATATATTTTATTTACATAGATACATAATACACAAACACTCCATAACATTATGAACTAGGTAGTTTCATCAGAATGCAATGCAATCTGACTTAGAATGGTAAAATATTGCCTTTCTTAGTATTGAATACCTACAATACTACTTAAAAAATGAATGTTAGAGCAATTGTACACATTATCCCTGTTACAAGAAATGTAGGAATTACTAATTACTATATAGGAATAAAATAGTATATTGTTGTCATTTCAACCTTCTTAGAATTTAATTGCACATTACATTAGCGAACACTGCGAACATGTTATTATAAGGAATTGTATTATTATTAACTGTACTGCAATCAAATTTCTTATAGTAGGAACATATTAACAATAAGTTAAAGAATATAAAAATTGAGACCAAACCAAGAGTTAGTAGGTAGGTACCTAAACTCTTCGCTACATTCTCATTTATCATTTTATATAGGTACTACAGGTTGAGCAGATTTCGAGATGAAGGCCTGGATTCATCCAGACAGTGCTCGCATCAAATGATCATACTATAAAATATTGTTTAACAAGTTTAGTCTCTTTCCTTACACAGCAAATTCGAGTTCCTGACTACAGGTCGATAGTTCAAGATGTATTCCTCGTTTCAAGTCATACATTGATAATTACTTTCATACCTTGCCTACACCAAGTGGTTTTTCCTTGACTGTTATTACACCAACAAAGATTCAAACCAGTACATTACGTTTGCAGCAGTACATACATATATCATATACTCTAACTCTATAGACATAAACGCTATGCTTTAAATTCAACGACCCTTTGATAGCAGTAGATATAAGTCATAGTATTTTAATCAGTTGATCTGAATCGTGTAATTATTAGTTTGCATTAAACATTTAATGTCTTTCGAGAAATATTAATCCCTTATCTTGTTTTTGAGACAACATATTTTACAAACATCCTCACTAGATTCAACAGGATGGTAGAAAAATTGAATAGTAAATTTTCTACAATATGTACACGCATCCTACAGAAATCTATACAATAAATACCTAAGTGTGTATTTGGAAAACAGTTAATATTTCATTTCCACTTGATGTCCATTGCATTGGAGAAATGGCTGAAAACATGAGACATGGCTTTTATTTGTTTGTATTTGTATGAATTTTGTATTTTTTAAGAAGAAACACTCGGTCAGAAGAACAAAGATTCGACTCGTGGTACGTTTCTTATCGTATCGGTTGTGTATTGTGTATGTGGGTATGTGTACATCGCGGTGTTGTGTTGTGATGTTATGTGCTTCGCTTGTAAATTTTCGTTACTTTTGAAAAACGACTGCAATTGAATTCCAGGCAGGAGTTTGTATAAGGTTGCTTGATAGGCATTTGTTCGGACGCTTATAGCCGTGAAACTGAAAGAGAAAGAGGGGACTCACTCGGACTAGACGTCATTCGTTTCTGTTGTTCTGTTGTCGTTCGGACACCGATAAGTCATTACGTCGAGTATCACAAAGGACCTCTATCTCTATTGACTCTCTCAGATATAGTCGAGATACAAAATCACACACAGCTTTCCAAGCCGTAACCAAAAATCTCTTCACAGATACCCTACTAATGTACACAAACAACGAAATACACTCACTCTAAAGCAAACTAATGAAACGATGTGTAGTGTACTACCTACTGTTAAATAACATTATTGAACACAACAGTATATTGTATATCGCCTATGAAATGAATGAATATTATACGATCTTAGAATTATCCTCACCACGGGGAAATAGTCAAGTCATACTGGCTGTCGTCATAGCTCATTTCATAGTGTGCAACTTCTGTGTACTGAGGCATCCGCTGGTGATAAACTGCCAGCTAACCATAGAAAGACCATGCGTATGAAATTTATGCACTAAAAGTTAGTTCAACTATATCGGACATATAAAATGACGCGTACTTTAACGATGAATTCGTGTAGGTAATAGACTTACCTAGTAATACAATGTTATTTTCATTATTTACTTTAACTGTGTATGTCCGAAATGTATTCTCATCAAAAATCCTATTCCCACTCTCAATTGTCGAATTTGTTCCCCAAACTAGTATGCTGCTGCTATATACACAGAATGAATATGCAAGATATTTCCTCGTTTCGGTTCTTGCTCTACTGACAATAACATTAAAATTATAGTTTCAGCCAACCAAGTCGTCAACCTACCTAGTAGGTATGCAATGGAACTATTACTACACTTTACACTGGATATTTTGAATCCCAATGTGTATATAGTATTGGTAATATCCATGTAGAAGGTCATAACTCTAATACAACAAAACGGATTGATGGTGGTGTTTACAAAGAATCATGTTGAACAGACCTTCATAATAATATATCTTTGTGTGTAGTATTAACGTGGGTGATTGAGTATAGACTGTGGTGAAGGAGAAATGCATTGAATTCTAGTAACTAAAGCTTCTCATGCATATGCTTAATATTGCATTGTAGTATTGCAGATGATGTTCATTTCTGTTACTAGAATTTAAAATTTGAAACGCAGAGCCATTAACGTGGAATACTATTGCTAAACCTCTCACCAACCACACCTGCTTTTCCTCATTCATTCTTTTCTCTTGCATCAACAAAACTGCTACTTGACTCCGCATACACATGTCTGTATTGCTATAGCGCAAATCCAACATCTGGGATGAAAATCTAGATTCGAACTGCATACTTCTTCGAACACTACATTCAACTAAATTCAATTGACGATCCACTATAAAATCTGTAACAAAATCATCAATCGAATATAGTAAAGCAAGCAGACTTACTTAGACTCTACAACCACACATACATACACATACAGCATTTGCCTAGAGATAACTTCCATTATTCCAATTCTGAGAATCAAATAGTAGTCCTACATACAAAGCTTTTACCTAAGTAAGTAGCATTGTTCATACAAGGCAACCCTTCAAACAATAAAATCTTCTTTAGCCTCTAGACCAGACAAAATGTAAATTATTTATTTAGCTGCATAGGTAATTGATAATTACCACTTAGAAGGGAAGTATTCCAAGAATCTTAAACATCATGCTTAGATTTTGGTTCAACTTGTTGGGATGGCAAGCACGTTTAATGGGACAGACATACCATGCTTTACTCAGAGTTAAGTTCACTATCAAATACTTACGTTGTTACATTATACCATTACATGTGCACATCTTCTTGTGGTCTTTCTATACAGAGATACAAGTATAGATACCTATACATGAACCATTTATTACCAGTAACAATAATACTCCACATTCTATATAGCTATTGTAGAATTCTAATGTACAATGTATATAAAGAGAACAAGCATTACAATAAATACACGTAGACAACGAATCCAAGAGAATTGTGGAAAGAAACAAGCAAAGTAGTTTCGTGAACAGTCTCACTAACAATCCAATCCAATAAACAGAGTTTATGTTGTCTTCTATTGGCTTGAGTACGATTTTCTCAAAGATCAACCTATACAACAGCGATAGCTGATACAATGTAATGTAATAGCTAAGTAAACTAGTAGTTGTTCTTTTTCTTCTTTTTGGTCAAGACAAAAATGAGTGCGTGCGTGAATACAACTTCATACTTATTAACTTAAACTACTTGTACAGATACACTGTTCGTCCTATTCATCTCTTTTAAGGCTTTCGTGGATTTCATATAGCAGTGTCTTTGCTCCTTTAGTACTTTTGATCCTAAATGTTTAGAATCCATTCGTTACATAGTATTTGACTTTTCCTGATATTTCCGTTGCGTTGGACTTGAGTTTGGATCTGAGACATGTAGAATCAAAAATTGTAGATTAAAACTACAAAACTTATATACCTATCAGTATAATCCTGTTACAAAATATTTCTTGTAATAAGATATATCTATATAGATTGTCAGGTAAAATGCGTGACACGCCGTGTCATTGAACAACTCTCTGGAGCAACTACTTTGTGTGGCTCCATTTGGATTGAATAAAATTATTAATTAGCATTATGTCATAGTCTTAATTAATTGAGGTTTAACTTCGCAATCCAAATTATCCAATACCAGCCTGTTAGGCTTATTAACACCTATAATGGAGATCCCAAATAATTGAGTAAAATACACGTTCAAGTCAGTTCAGGTTAGTATCTCTTCATTTTAAATGATACATGCATAATTTCATACATATTTTGAAATAAATCCTGACTGATTTCCGACACATCTGATTCATTTTACGCAGTTGATGTTGACAGAGAACGCAGTGTACTACCTCATAGACCTTTGAGGTAGTACCAGTAGTACACTAAGATAGTTTAATATTGATAATGTATAGATATTAAACTGTCTTGCTGTTAAAGCCTTTGTATGAACATTGGAATGTATATATATGGTACCTACAACAAAATGCTATAATATGCCTACATAGTACATTATTATATATTGATACATTGTTACTGCCTGAAGGAATTATTTTTGTTCCTTCTCCACATTTCTTAAGAATCACATCTATTAAAAATCATGGGACAGTGTTGACTTGTTTGTAAGTGCTACGATAAAGAAAAACAAACTTCATTCTAACATTTACATTCTTCACGTTAAAACCCATTACAGTACGGTGTGTACGTAAGTACGGGAAAACCAAAAACAGCGATAATATCTGGTTGTCTTATAAAATGTGTTTCTTATATTACATCACATACACACGGTTATTATCAGTCTAGAATATAGTATCCCGATAACACTAGGATTCCAATCTAATATGGAGTTTTGCCCACTCATACATAGTTTAAGAAAATACATCCTATATAATATCGTCTTGATTTTAACTATGCATATTTATACACTTCGTTGTATTACAGGTTATGTAGTAGTAGTGTCTAAATATTCTCAGAACAATAGTGCCTGAACAATTCAGTATTCATAATTGTGGATTGCAACGAACTCGCACTTTTCTCTATTCATGACTCTGCCGCTGCTGTTACTTCTCTATTTTATGGTCCATCGCAATGTATGTAGTAGTATTGGTATTTACTGTGTAAATCCTCTCATTTAGAAGGGGCATATAAAATCTAACAAAACTCCAACAGTTGAAATTGTACTGCACTATTAATATAACTTTTATTTTGAGTTGACAGTAAACAGCCCACAGCTTTCAACTTTTAAGAACTTGGCTAGAAAAGTGTAATATTATGGTGTGTAGGAAAGTGTGTATAGTTGAGCCGCTTACAACCACAACGCATTGTCAGAAAAGAGTAATTACCTTCTACGACTATTTATATTCAAACACTGAGGACACTGCTTCACTTATACAGCACCACATAAAGCCATTCATTCACGTGTACATACAATGTAAATGTACTCACACATTATCAAGAAGAACAATAACACTCTGTTACTTTATGTCTACAATAATTACTGACATTTATTCCTTAAAGTGTCTCGTAGTTGATCCTAGATTTCTTTATTTCAGCTCTGAACTCTGATGCTTATATTCATTGCATTCTATCAAGCCTGCATTACTTGTGCATAAAAAGTAATAATATGGTAATCTGTAATTACAAATAGTGTTCTTATAAACAAGTTGTAAAAAATAAACTGTACTACTTAAATCCGTAGTTATATCTTGTATAGAGGTGTAGGAATAGTAATAAATTTACATTTAAGTATGAATAACTTGTAAAAACCTGTAGTCTTATTGATGTCATGGTATATTCACATGTACAATGAGGAAAAGAAACATTTAAATAGCACAAAATGGTAAAAATTGTTTCCAAAAATGTTGAATTTGGAACCGTGATAGAATAGAATGAAAACCTTTAATATAAAAGGTTCTAAAAAGTAAGTGTATCTGTGTATGTATTTTGCATCTTGAGCAAGTGCAGCAATTTAAGATGTTCCACTTAATTACACATTGGAGTAATAATTGTAATGTGAAAAAATGTTAATTAATGCTTGTTAAACAGTACATACCATTATTTTGTGCAGATCGCTTTCGGGTTTTGGAGCAAAACACCTCAAAGAAGTAGAGTCGGTTTCGTTTCGTAAGCATATAATTTGGAAGTGCAATTATTGGAAGCCTGATATTACCCCTTCACATTTAAACATGAGATTTACACAATCTACATATTATTATGCATCTTTAAGATATGTGAGTTGTTGTGTTCAGTCCCAACCAGCTACCGTGGTACGTAAGAAGAGCGTTGCGTGTGCGATCATCTTTTATTTAATTCTGATTTTTACCAGCGTCTTATCAAAATGACAATAAACAAAAGAAGTCAGCACAACAGGCTTATTAAATCAAGAAGAAGCTGAGGATGTTTCCATGTTGTTTGGTATAACGCAGTAATAGTAGGCATTCGTCAATCCAATTTCAAACCTATCTGTTCATCTCAACCAATCCATTATAATGCTGTAAAAAGTAATCGTAATAATATCGCCAACACATTGTCCGACTAATAATAAACAAGTTGGAGTAATAGGACAGATATATATACCAACACCAAAGGCAAAGGAGCAGAATGCGTTGTGTGACCATACGGTTTGAAAACTCAAGACATGAATAAAATATGATATGATAATCGAATGGCAGATGGTTCTTCTTTGGTTGTCATATTTTAAAAACTGTTTTTCTGCCAGTTAGCTCACGTCCAACGAAAAAATGCGCTGCAGATGCTTCTTGTTTTAATAGCAATAAATATATCTTCACTAGATTACACGCATTAAGTTCATTACAGCTTTACAGGTAATAAGAGCGTCATGCCATCGCCATACCACGGTGTTCTTATTCTTCCAGCAATAAGCAGTCCTAAGAATCGTTGGTGATTTGAGAGGGTGGATTGAATGCACATTTGGAGTAGTATGTAGTAGTAGCTATAATGAGGGAGATGGGTTAGGGTCTACTATGTTATGTTGTTTTGTTATTGTCTTTCAATGTAATAGATATCTACAATTTACACACTGTCTATACTAGCACTGTCTGCGAGTGTGCTTCCTAACACACCTTTGTTTGTAAGAGTTGCTTTATTGTATGCAGTAGTTGTAGTGTCAGGGTGATGTGATATGTGATGCGATGTTGAGTACATTGCATTGCAAGAAACTCTATACATCAACTTACATCGAATCTATTGCAGGTACCTATTCCACTATATCATATTACTATTAGTGCAGATACTCTACGAAAACCACACAATTACAATTATAATTTTTCTGGTACTGGTAAGCTGTAATGGTAGTAAGTGTATTAGAGTGGAGGTATATATGGAGCAGAACAGCCAGCGTTTACTTTTACGAAATAATCACACATAATGGTAATACCAATACCCTTGTCTTAAGTCATGTGTATGCTTTTGTTGTGCTGTGCCAGTGGTTTTTTCCATGTCTTTGTTTGTTTCGAGTGCTTTTGACTTTTGTGGACGTCTGGAAGACAAGAAAGCAATGAGATGGATAGACAAGGTAAAATTATCGTGCGCTAATATCATATTATGAACCATTTCATGGCATGAGGTGCAGAATGACGAACGTGTGTTAGTAATTGTTGTAGCAAACTGATCGCTAAATCCGAATTGCGTCTGATAGTATCAGATTACGATAAGAAATGGATATCGTTGTGAGTTGTAACATTGATCTAATATTATGTGCACTTCTGTGTGTGGAGTAAACAGGTGCATTGTACAAGCTGAAAGGGAAATGTGTTCTTTCGTATCTCCCTCAGTGTTGGAGACCATAGTACCTATATGTAGGCATACGCAAACGAGACACATCTGTATGAACAAACCTCTATCCTATGGGTTAGATGTACAAACAGATAAGTATGTTCCTCTGTTCTTTGCAGTATAGGAATATGCTCGATGCTGTGTCTGTACTGTGTACAACTATTTACTAATGAGCATGAAAGAAATCATTGCGTGTCCAACGCAAGGTCTTGCTTTTGGACAAATTGTGGAAATAATGGAATGAAGATAATCTTTCATGTGATGCTACAGTACACTACAGACTATCGCAATTGCTCTATGATTATTTATTAGAAAATCACCTCATGCTTGCAATACTGTGAATTTCTACAAATTATCAGAGCTGTATAGTACAGAGCAGGAAACAAATGCTTTAAGTAGATCGAAAATTCGCAAAAATATTTACAAAAATCCTGTAAAAAACCTCATGCAAAATCTTTTATGTTTTTCGACTACTTTCGAGTATCGAATACTAATAAAGATAGTCAGAGATGGAAATTCTATTTTTTACCATACAGAATGAATACAAAATACAGAATACACTCCTCCTGGTAGTTATTCCTTTCTTGGCATTTGTAATAGATACTGTAGCTTCTAGAACACACCAAAGTCTTTGCACTTTTAGTTTGGTAATGTTGGACTAAATTGGGTAATACAATGCGATTTGATATTTGAACCTGAATAAGAAAAAGTAGTAGTACAAACGCCGACTAACCCACAGCCACAACAAGAGTCAAAGTCAAACCAGTAGTCATCCTATACATATTTTACCCTTTGCCATCCATCGTGTGAGTAGAACGAGCTACAGCAACAGCGTCCTACTTTGCCTGTCCATCAAATTCTTAAATACCAGGTTAAAAACTATCCAATTCTTAAGGGTACTGATATGCAACCGCACGGCGGCTCAAGTTTGACATGGTACCTAACCAAAATTTCAAGTAAAGACAAAAAATTAAAAGCAAATTAATCGACAGGCACGAGACGGTAGCGTCTTGTACTATCACTAAGGGTTCATCATGGGATATATGCAACCGAATCTACTATTACGCCTAAAATGAATAACTTATGAGTACCATACACTCAAACACACATCACTAATAAACAATAAGACGAGTGTAGGTACTTATAATTTCGGCTGATAGACTCGATCACAGGTAATGTTGCATGTAAGTTACGTACGTGTGTAACTCAATATTATTTAGCTTTGGCGTACACCTGATTAACAAGAAATGGGTCTTGTTTGTCCGTGTTCCATGGATTGGACTGAATGAAATGTAATATGTAATATTATCAGTGTGTGTGTAAGTGTATCGAATCGTAATCCAATGTATGGAATATTATATATCTTGGAGCTTGTACTGTTTACCTATTATTTGGGTTAATTGGTATTTTTTTGAAAAGCTAAATAATATTATTGTTTTCTATTAAAGTATGATGTGAATTGTGTATACACAAATAGCGTATGCATTACTGCATCATTTTTTTATGTAATTGCTGTTGAGAAACACGCGGCCCCTCAGTGTATACTGTCAGGAAATTGTAAATTAAACTAAACAATTGCTTGCCACTATTTCCTTGCTTAATAGACTAGCTGTCAAAGATTCAACAGAGCTACCCTTGATGTTGACCACGATTAGCATAGTACGTCTATTGTAGAAAAGAATCGAGTTTTTTCTCAGCCTATCACACTAAAGAGTAAACTTATTAAACTATGAGCATTTTTAATCTGTGGTATAATTGTTACTACGCAATAATTAAATCTGCTATAGGCTACGACCAAGCTACGACTACTAGTTTATGAATTAATTGAGTCATATTTGTTTATAGTTCCAGCGTACAACTACCAAGGTTGCATATAGGTATGTAATCTTGAGCACCGCCTAATTTGGGGTTTGTATATTATGATTGTACTATGATTTAAGCATTCGGTAATTGATTTTTATTAGATAGTTGCTCAAAGTCCGCTTTTACAGGGTGAGCGGCTGTACTGTAATTACGTGTTAATGATAATTGAAAAATTAGTACAGAATAACATTTGCTTTAATATACGCTTTTTTAATGTACAAATATCACACAATTAGGTGTTCTGTTTAGCAGATTGGTTGGAAGGAGCACGAATAATGAATGCCTAAACAAAAGCTAATTAACTTTGGGCACTCATTATTCGCTACTACTTAATTAAATAGTTTTAAGTAAGTAGAATGATAGAATGAAGTCACTGTCACAAATATTTCTTTAGCACTACTGTGTTGTACATACACTGAGTTATTTGATTTCACAATTTTATACAGGTGTTATGATGTTATTTCATAATAGTTACATTATAATTTTGACTGTATTTCTTAGTAATATTCCTAATTACTGACTCTGAAAAATTATGATAGGCAACTTATTTACATCTTAAATTTATGCTGCCTACCTCCTATCTATCTTGAACCACTACTTTGCAAATCATGTTATCGACTAGAGAAAGAATGTGGGTCCTCAGAATATAATCATGAAAAATTTCTATAGCAATTCAGCTCACTCTTCAGAAATATTCTCACTCTTTGTTTCCCCCTGAATGGAGTTTACGGGACCCTCTGATCAACTCTTTTGTTTATCAAGCATCTTGTCTCAGTTCCATCGGATCAGTCTCCTTTCCTCATTCAGCCCTCGTATTCTCAACTCATTGTGCATTGCTTTCACAACAGACTCACCTTTACAAAATCTCCTTTCTCACAGAATCTCTAATGATTCACAACTTTCCGATTCTCATTCTCATCACTTCGCATTAAATCATTGGAAACCAAAGAGCATGACTTTGGAAAACATGTGAATACTTGCCTTCATATTCTTCCATTTTCTGCTTTTTCATCCACAAATATTGCTACTCCACAGAACAAACGATTTTTGGAAAGGGGTGACGTAAAAACAGATTGAGTCATATAATGTTTTTACTGTATAATAAATATACTACAGCAGGTTGAAATTGAAAATCATTTTCTTTCATAATCCTTTCATATAGATACACTCACACATACTATCATAATTATTTTTGTTACATAACTCAATGAAAACCAGAAACATGATCAAACACAAAAAACACAGAATTTCATGCTTAAATGTACCCGCAGCAGAAAGACTCCTATGTGTAATATTGTTAGCAATAATATTAATATTATTAAAATCATACTATAGGTCATTGTTATAATTTCTCCCGAATGGTAATCAGTGTATTGTATTCATGTGTTTAAAAAATATCGACAATTAAAATACCTAAGTAAGCTCCTACATTAATCAAAGCTACCAGTTAAATTAAAGCTTAAAAATTGTAAGCTTTTGTTTAAAACAGTTATTAATGATTGTTTTGTTACTGCATAGTGCAAGCAATTAGTACACTGAAAAACCAGCTTTGTAAATGGAACGACATATTAATCTATCTATTCAGTTTCAGTACATTTACACGAACATTTTAATGAAACTGTCACTAGGTATAACATTATATCGAAAAAGTAGCAATCTTACGAGCTAAAATGAAAATATTAGTAGTAAAGCTCGAGTTGCCCAGCAATAATAATCCATGGACCAATACTACGTATAGTGGCGATAAGAAGTAGTTACAATCTCCGTAAACTCTGTAGTCATTGAAGCGTAAAGCCGAAAATGACTGTAGGCTTGTTTTCATTTGAGTTGTGAAGGACACAACAATATATCATGGCAAAGCAATGCATTACTATGTGAAATTAAAGCTTAAAAGAAATGTATGTGCCACGACGCTCCACGTAAAGTACACAGAGTAGTAAACTGAGACAAAATGTGGAGAGAGAGTTCAAATTTTGAAGTGTTCTGTACCTACTACTTGAAAGAGGTCCTCGAGCTTATTTTAAATCAAGCATTAAAGTTTCCAGATATACTTATTGTCTATAGTTTTTATCTGAACTGTGAAATTAAGGTTTTTAGACTGTTCAAAGAGATAGCTTAAAAGATAGCCACATATAGCCAAGAGCAATGTAATAGTACATAATAGCAGAATGTAAGTGTCCAGTTCGGCCTTTACTTTTACTTAGGAAATGAGCACTCGCTGTTTGAGTGTACTTTTATCAAAAGATCACTCACATTGAAGTATTATCATCCAGCTTGGAGTTCCCTGTACAACCAAAACTACACAGTACACATACACATACATAATGTAAATATCTGTAAGTATATATAAAATAGTTGAATTACAATTGGGGACTATTATCTTCATGTTGTGTTGTTTTCTTCTCATTTCTTCCTTGCCCATTTATTTGTTACAGAGTGAAACAGTGTAGTGTGTTGTGTGTGCAATGTACATACGAACAAAGTACTTTTAGAGCGTAAGCCATGAAGAGGATGCAACTTTGAAGAAAGAAGGAAGAGAACAAAATTCGAATTAAGAATCACGATGATGATGATGATGAAGATTACAAGATCTGCCTCAACGTACCATTATGTGTATTATCATGCATTATGTTTCTACATTGTGTTATTATATTACATTACATTACAAGTATGGCTATATATTACTATTACTTACTTATTAAGTCTTTCCTTCTTCCCATCCTTTTCTTTCTTTTCCTTACCTACCTTACGTTGCCCGTAGTTAAACTTTTATTTCCTTCTTAGGATAGGCTATGTTAGGCCCCTAAGCGATGACTTTGATGCACACTAAACAACAGCACCGCCGCATACTAACATTCTCCCCTCCACTATATTCCTATGCTTTCTTACATACGACAACGTGCCAGACTGAATAATAATGAATAATGATAAGATCTTTCAACCACGCGTTTTCTTTTCACTTCCTCCCATCCACTCTCTATCCCACAACAACTTTCTTATAAACGATTATTATTACACATCATCCACACATTCCTATAGTACTCCTATTAAAATCTTCAAATCCAGTCAACGTATGGTGTATAGTGTATAGTATACATTTTATACTTACATACACGAGATTATACATACACGAGATTATTATCCCCGTTATTACTTCTTCAGACTGTAAACTCAACTACACGAATTGTTTTTATATATATACACTTTTGAACCTTGGGCTGGATTAACTTTCAATTTCTACGAGAATATATCTTCCTCTATGTCGTAGTTTTTAACTTTTACTCGTTCATTCACTAATCTGTGCTCAGAATCGGTTAATTAAATATTTCCTTTGTGTTCTAAGGCAAGCGTGTAAACATAAATGTCTAGATAGTATGTACACATGTGTGTGGAGATTGTAATTTAGTTATGAATCGGAAAATTACTTTAAAAACTCAAGTCGTTGCCAACAATAATGGCTTGAAAATTCAATGCACAAAGAAGATCCTTGTTCATATATATTTAAGAGGAAAATAAATAGTCAAGACTAAGTGTAAGAGATTAGGTACACATTTAGCACATTTACGACACTAAAATATGAGATCCATTGTATAAATGATCATCAATATTGTTGCCTGTTATGTAGATAGTAGATACTCACAAAGAAACAGATGCTGTCTATTTTTATCTGCAGTCGATTTAAATTGCGTTATCCTTTACAATAAATATGCAGATTGATGACTTTAATTTATTACTTGTCTATTTAATCTTAGACCTAACACGTGCAATCGCTAACCTAGTTAACCTACATATTATGTACAATATAGCCGTGTTGTAATTTGAAGAATCAAAAACTGTACAAAATTTCATTAGTATGCACAGCTGGAATGATCAGAAACCTAAGTTAAAGTTTTCAATATATTAAAACAAATCAACTTAGGAAAACTTGACCGTTAGTAAAGGAAGGCATGTGTCTTCTTTTGATGATGTTTTTGACACACTAAAGATCGCCTAAAAACTAAATTCTTACAAATTGTAGAGCATTAAAAAACTTTACATAGATAATGTATCTAAATAGTACAAATTAACTAGACAATTACACTATTGGAGCCGTATATGATGAGTCATACACAAAAGGGTGGAAATGTTAATGATGGCAATTAAAATCGCAGCTTACATTTGTTCCTATACAAAGAGGTACATTAGCAACACCATCATGGTTGTTTTAAAGCAACTTTAATTGTTAGGCTAAAAATGTAATGTGTGATAAAGTGTGGGATTCATGAGTGTGGAGTGAAAAACTAATGGAAGCGTCAATCACATTGGAAGGCAGAAGTGTGTGACGAATTTGAGGTGGCAGAGACAGTGTCGGACTGTACGAGGTGTCAGGGAGTGAGTGGTCTGGCTCAACAAAGGTCTAGGACGTTGTGTTGATGTCACTCGGCCCATTTGATCCATGACCAGGATTTAGGATTTATTTTCTCTCTATAAAAGCAGAATTTGGATGTTTCTTTTCCTTCGAACCATTTGCAAATGAAAACCTTTTGTTCAACGCCAACTTTATTCTCCGAACTTGTGGCAGGAGCTAATTCACGGTTACTTTATGTGTGCATGTGCATTGTAACAGAACTGACTGCTTTTGTAAATGTGTGTGCTTTATTCTAATACTTAAGCGCATCTTACACATTTTGATACATGATGCACTACTGCATGTACTATGCATATACAAATACATACAGCACTATAGGCTTGTTACCTAAGTAGACATGGACTACAACTTTTCTTTGTGTTATATTTAACGTATTACGTTACTTTTGCGGAAAAGTGAGATGTTCTTTTATATTCTTTCCTTGTCTATACTTTAGTATGTATTGTGTGTGTTTAGGTATGTATATTCCGTTCGTTATCAAACTGGAATAATGCGTCTAGCTGCATACTAATACCTGGAAATGTGATATGCACGGAATAAAGTATACTTTACAGTAGAGTGGAAAATACATATGACATAAATATATTTTAACCTGCCAGGAACACTAGTATTAATATACTACCAGGGAATATGTATGACTAACTAGAACAGTTATAACTACTACAGAAAAACTCTGATACATATACCTACACTTTATACAATCGCCACAGATCTTATGTAAGAATAATGTTAAAAAATTTAATACTCATGGATATATTATGCATTTAGCATTTATTATCATTGCATTATACTGAAGGAGATACATACCTACCTAGTATAAGAAAAGAGGGAGTTCATACATAGGAATGAAATAAACAGCGGCAGCTACTCACAAGACCCCTCTATTTCTTTTTCTTTTGTCACGACGGCAGTAAAAGGAACAGTGTTCTGTATATTCTCTTCTGTATTATATGCAGTGAGATCTGAGATATTATTATACGTAAATTATAGTGGATGCAAATGCAACACTATGCATATAAATATGATATTATTCCGTCCATAACAGAAACAGGAGGGTGAGTGAAACTGGAACGTATCAAATTGAACTTTGTTACACTTCACTCTATGACAATATCTTTCATTGTAATTTTGTCACATACGGACAAATCTTGCACATTGAACCAACTGAAACCGACAAAATCTAAACAGTCTAAATATAAATTGCCTCAAATGATGTCCTGAACAAAATGCAAGTGAACAAAAACAACTCACATACATGTATTCACTGTAATTCCAACATTCTAACTAAATAGTAATCGTATCGAACTACTCAAAACAAACTGTAACAGGTCATTATTTTCCTGCTAACAATCAAATGATACATAATAACGCAACATTCAATGGATTCACTTATACATACATCCAATTTATGTGACAATCTTTAATCATCATTTAGTTGGTTAGAGTAATAGCAATATTACTGAATTGAAATAAAATCTAGAAAATCATTTGCTTACACAATATTTATTTGAACACACATTCCTTCTGTATTCTGTATACAACTGTCCAGCTTCTGAAACATGTTAGTGCATTGCGTACTGTTGCTTTCACTTCCTGTCCGGTACAAAATGTATTATAAATCAGCTAACTCACGAAGGAACGTAATACGACA
>JAQFYB010002199.1:0-26196 GCA_034694085.1 Pogonognathellus longicornis | reverse complement strand
CTTTCTTATGAATGTTCCTAATTATTATGCAATCATCAACGTCAATTATGCAGATGTCCATAATCCAACCAGAAAAAACCAGTCTTATATTATTCATTGATGGCATAAAGCAGTTGTACAATACTGACAGTATTACAGCGACTTAGATGAGATTATGGTGTAATAGATTAGGAACTTGTTTATTTGCAGTATGGATATTATTGCACTTATATCTTACTGTTTCATTTACAAACATTTAAATCACAATCAATTCAATACATGATTATAATGAGTACATGTGTTGAACGTGCTCTTGTATTCTGCATGCTTTGTCAATTTACTAATGTTTGGATGACTATTGGTTTAAGAAGATTAACAAATAAGTAAACCTTAATATTATTCATTTAGTGAATTTTTTGGGCTTTGTATAGTCATTTTGTATGCAATCAATCAATTTAGAATTGTATCTCCTTTATCTACTATATTTTTATGATTTTTAATCGCGTTCTGCCTTATCTACATTGTGAGGTATAAAAGAAAATGAAATTATTATCAAATAAGTCAAATAGAGTTTTGTTGCAACTTGTAAAATGAGAATAATATAAATGAACTCTTCCCATGTAAATCCAATTATCAAGGATAGCATTTTTTTAACGTTTACATTAGATTGAATCTAAACAATCTGAAAAGTATATAAACCATGTCAAATATCAATTTTACCATTCCCCATTTCCTGTGCACCAGCCACGATATTTTACTCAATCCAGTTTCGTATAAATCTGAACTTAATAATAACTTAAGATGATGGTAATTTCATTATCACAGTATTCTAAAGTAAGTAATGGAAACGTAATTGGATTTATTAATGAATTAACATAATTTTTCATAGATTTTTCAAATAGCTGTCATTTTGACTGTGGTTGCTGCTACTACTACTACTGCTTTGAATCTGATTCAACAAAATGACGAAGACTTTGTGGCATTGAGTGGAAAGAGAATGAGCAGAGGATTTTTCATGGGCTATCCACAAAGATTTTCTTATGGCAACCGTACTCGGCCTACTGGAATACCCGAAGGCAATAAATATGGCCCTCAGTATCGTCCGTCACCTTCACAAACTAATGGCAACTACGGTTACGGCCCTCAGAATCGTCCGCCACCTTCACAAATTTCTAATGGCAACTACGGTAACGGCCCTCAGAATCGTCCGCCACCTTCACAAATTCCAAATTTTGGCAACTACGGCTATGGCCCTAACAATTCAGGCTACGAGTACCCAGATTATGAGCCTCAACCGCCACGACAGACTCCACCACCACGTTTTCAATACGGAAGACCTAAACCAAAATAATCTTTAATGATGAATACAACTTGTGCTTTTACATGCTATTTAATTGGTCAATAAAAATAATCATGTTACAAAATTTATTGCACTAGTACATACAAAATATTAAAATTTTTATTTCCTGTTTGTAGCTGCTGACTCAAATAGATTCTAGTAAATTGAGACTTCACGAACATTCATAAAACGTAAACAGGAAAACAAGTTGAAATTGATACGAAGTAAATTATGAACAATGCACAGCAAATTAAGAAATTGTTGAGGATTTCATTGTCAATCAATGTCAATAGTCGCGACAGGATCTTGGAGTTTGGAAGGAATCAGATTGACTACGTCGCAGAGTAAGGGCTCAAAGGTCCTCATTAATCTTGCGGGATATTTCCTCTTCAGATAGAAACTAATCTTCCACTCTTTTCGGGAAGTCACGTCGATCTGTGAAGGAAAAGTGACATGACGAGGGTGGAGAAAATATTACATTGCATATAAATTATAGACAAGCAAGGGAGACAACAACATAATAGAGGCAAACTGTACGATATGAGAAGGATTTCCGATTCTTCCGACAACCTAAATAAGATAGCAATGAAGCTTAAGCTCAAGTTAAACCCATGAGGCTTTCTCTAGTCACATTCATATCACATGTCGGATGTCGGCCTTCCTCTTTTCTATACATTTCATACCCTGACCAAAAACCCAAAGCTTTCCCATCACAAATATTATACATCCATTTACCAATATAGCAAATATTACACACTACACTAAACTACACAGAAACCGCAAAGTATTGCTTGGAAACTAGCAGCACTCTGTCTGATGCATATAAAACACATCAATTTCCTCCTATGATGAATTGCGTATATGCTACGCAATTCTTCTGTATATTGAAGAAAAGTGGAGGAATATAATCTGACCTGACCAAGACGGAGAAACTAACGAAGTTTCCTATTAGCCGAACGGATGAATTCACCAAGACGTTCGTGTTGCATCTCCCATGCTACACACTACGAGACACACAAAAAGACTCAATCGGATTAATGACTAAATCAATTTGATAGACTTCTAACAATGTTATCTAGCAATTACATTTGTGATCGGATGATTTCGTCATTCATGGTTCACTTGGTCAGCCGTGGCATCTCTTTGTCATTTCCACACGTTACATTAACAAAGGATCAGTGCCGCTTCTTTTCTATGTCCCTTCCTTAATCCCGGCTTTGAAAGAATGACATTTTTATTTTCACTACATAAATCAGGGCCCTTTGACTACTACTATGTATTAAGTACACACGTTTGATTAAGGCTCTCAATCTGATTTTTTTTCAGTTGTGATAATAATTCTACCGTTAAAAGATGTAGTAGAATAATTGTTGAAATTGTAAGACAAAGACAAAAGACGGCATGAAAAAATTGTCAATACAAAATTTTGTGGAGGGTGACTTCAGTTTCCTGGAATTGAAGGACTATAGACACTTTTTCCACCCCTTACAGTTACAATATAAGTAGCATCATTGTCATAAAAGTTATTTTGAGGAGTTTTACACTACAAGTTCTGATTGACTCTAGAGATCACGCGTATCTCCGTCAGTCGTCACTTTCTGAGCGTGTATTCTAAGTAGATAGTTTGGATTTGTACAGACATGTCACATTACTCCAAGTATGTATCTTGTGAATTTGAAAATAAAGAAATTGAAAGTTTGGAAACGGGAAAAGTTTGCCTGTTGAGACGGGGAGTTATACAAATAGTTTTCCCAACTAAAAGCACACTACACAGTTTTGTATTGTCGATACACTTTCATCGCTATCAGTTTCACGCACGTGTCTTCCTTATTCTTATAGCATGGTGTTCATTGTACATATTATTATACTCCTAAATACTGACTTCCCGATTTACTATCTTTAGAAGTCTTTTTTGTATTTGTCTATCTGAGAAAGTTGAATATGTTTCAAGAAGATACTCTCCTGTGACTTCCCAACTCGATTTGTCGGTTTCTTCTGCAAATAGTGTTTAGTATATTGGATGCTGGGATGTTTGTACATCTAACGAGGACTACTACCATGCCATGAATGTACAACATCAGCGGAAGTCAATTCGCGGGTTGACTACCGAAAGGAGTCAGCATGTCTTCTTATGTATATTCTTATGTATGTCTGACTGAGGATGAGGATGAGTAAGTTGTTCAAAGTCCAGATAGACTGGTGAGAATGCACTGCTAGCAGATCTATCTGATCAATTGGCTCATAAAATTTATCAGGCGAAAATATTATCGTTCACTTGCTCGCCCAGACAGACGACTCCACTCTTTACGGCTTCTTTCTTGTTAAGTTACTAGCTTTCCAAAGACCTGTCTCCGTGTCCCTATTGATTTACAACCAAAGAGGGTCTCTTCTTCAGGTCTCTTCCATCTTTACTCCCTTCAACTCAAATACACACTCCCGTCCTACTTTGAACATGTAGGAGGCAATAGATGTAATAGTTTCTGCTTTTCTCTTTATTATGGCAGTGGACAGCCGGGCTGTCATCTTACATGTCCACTACACCAAAACAAATAGTTGCGGTGTAGGTGAACTGCTATTTCACAACAAGGGATTTTAAATCCCGTTGTAGCTGATTGAATCCATCAATGTTACCTCCTTTTTACTGTGTATACAATAAATACAAATATCCGAATTTCCAATTCGCCTTTGAGCCTACAATACGACATACGACACAAAGGGTGCACTTCAAGATTTGTGGTAATTTTTCATCTGTATTATTTGAAACAAGGGGTGCCTACAATCTAATTAATTTCTAATGTAAAATAAAGTCAGCTTTAACAATTATTAATGAATGGGCCATGAATTATTGCACTAGTTCCTAGATATGTATCGCGACTTTAGTTGCCTAAATAAACAATCGTTTCAATAAGTCAAAATCCGGGGACTTTTCTGGCCTACTATGTCATACGTAGTTGTATGGGTATTGTATACTATGTATGGGTATGTATGTATATTATATAGCAATTGGTATTAAATATGAATGTATGTGTCTAATTAGCTCAGTAAAGTTCAGAATATTTAATGTAGTACATATTTTACTATGTAGAGTGTTTATGCATAGGCACATAGGTAGGTATTAGTTTTTGGATGATTGAAGTTCATGTATACCTACAATATATTGTACAACAGACGAGAATAATTAGTTTTTTACTTTTCTTTTGAATTCGTAAACTTGATTCCTTTGCCTGCAGTTTTTATAGGAAGTAATGTATGTGTAGGTAGTAGGTGTACGATTTTAATGCATGATTTATATCGTATATTAGTATATTCAGCATGTTAAGTTAAGCACTGCATGTTAAGAAGCCTGCGTGGCCCATACATAATGCAATATTGCATTCTATCATATCATATTACAAAAAGGTAGAATCCGGTTCGCCAGGAAGGAATGATAAAAATTTCTTTTTACTATTGTAGGGAGTTGTAAAGTCGTAATAATATAGTGAGTTCTTTGAGGTATTAAAAAGACGGGAGCAAGAAGTAAGTCCACGAACTTCTTTCGTTATTCGGTTGCTTGCCTGGTGCATTCAATTCTTCATTGGCTTTCCCCCTATTTATATATATGACTTTTCGGACTTTCTTGCAAGTTGTTTGGGATGACTCCATATATCAACTTCCTCTACACATATTTCCCCATACATTAATAAAATTAACGAACTAACCCCTACCCCTCTACCTTTACCTTCGTACTAAATTCTCCAACTTGTTCCGGTGTGGGTTTACGGGCTCGTTAGAAAATGCTTGCACAAATTATAATTTACATTCACAAACTTTTTCTCAAACAGGAATTCAAGGTGAAAGCTGTGCACAGCACTTTCTTGTGTAAAACAAAATGGGATGAAAATGCAAAAGTAAAAAATACGTTCGCTTTATTATGGAAGTCACAAACGAGGAAATTAAATCAAGGGTTATTTGCATTTCCTTGTAGAAGAAATTCTTAGTATTAGTATGTTTACCACATATACAGGCTTTGCATTGTGCTATGTATCTACATGCATCTTTATTTCCATCAATTTTGCACTTTTCCTCTTTATTTTGAACAATTGCATAAGATATCGCATACACTTGAAAGAAAAAGGTTGTTTTGTACTTTCTATGATAGTACAATGATTTTGTGTGTTTACGACAGCAGAGCTTGAGTGTAAAATTCAATTTGATGGAGATATTTGATGCATGCTGGAGTAACATTTTTATCTATGAACATAATATTCCAAAGTGAATAGAACGAAGAGATATTTGACGGGTTGAGTGTTGTATTCTTGGCGAATCGTGTCCACGTGGTTATAAAATAAACGTTCATATCTGTTTTGTGTAGTAAAAGTGAATTTGTGAGCTGCACTTTATATGCGATTCACTCTTCGTCTCCGTTGTCTGTGTCTCTCTGTGTATACATGTTCTGTTTGTGCGTACACTCTCTCTTTTACATGCACCCTGGTATTATGAGTAGTCGTATGCATGCATCCCTCAGACATACAATACGGACCACATGGAACGAACATAACAAATCAAATTGAGCACAAGGAAAATTCAGTGGAAAACGCAACTTCTTGTGAAGTAACTCAATAAAAACTCTGTAATTTGGTTTATTTGCTTCGCCGACAAGTTTTATACACCACGACTTCCCTTCCCTCTAAGTTTCATACAAATCGCATCGTACGCATCCACTAAATAATTGTGTTTTCCTCCTTGAAGTACCTAATACTGTTCTGCGTGTGCCATACAACGCATAAGTACATCGCTTTACTCTAAACTGAATAATCACTACAGATTTATTTTATATGTACAGCACGTAGCTCTTAGGTTTGTTTGAACGTATAAATGCTAAATGCACGAGTGGTGACGTGTGTTCAAAGCTTCTTTTATGTATTTACGTGGTTTACTCATAAAATATCCACACCCACGTCCAAAAATCTATTTACAACGCATTTACTAGCACTACACTCTATATACCATACTCAACCATTTGTTTCTCTTCAGTGTTCAACAGAAATGGAAATCATAATAGTGATCCACACACTCACAATACTGTTGTATAAATCATTACATTTTACTTACTTTACGACTGTAGGTACTACAGATACCACACACAGTGTGATAAGAGTAGTTTTAATGCTTCACCCAGACAAACTGATGTCCTTAATATTTCTTATGTGGTAGTAATAGCATTATATCAATTTGTGTGATGTGATTTGCACAAGCCTTTACTTTATTACTTAGAGCACAAACTATCTGTAGCACACATAACACATTAGTATATTCTAGTTCCCGTATTTATTACAAACAAAGTTAAATTGCCTGATACAGTGTGCTATATACAGCTACTTATTTTATTACTAGGAGATTAGGAGTTTTATCTCACCCACTTATGGAGTAGATGTACACATTAAGTAGAACCACAGAAATTATTTTAAATCGCCAAAGTTCTTTTGCATGCGTATGTTGCTTTGGCAGTCTGCAAGAAGAAAGAAAGACAGAGGACGCGATCAAATTTAATTTATGTAATCACAAAAACAAGTGCGAACTAAAACTTTCTCATTGCTCCACTCTTTTTAGCCATATACTTCATTCTCCCGTCCAGTAGAGAGTAATGCCGTACCTACTACGGCTCTTCATGGATACTACCTAGATACATGTAAAAACATCCAGAAAGGAACAAGAAGAATAACTGCTCGTATTAGTAATGTACATTCATATGTAGGTATCTTTCCCAGTTTGTTGCAACTTACTTTCTGGGAGGAGGTTCCCACTGCCTTTCCTATACTTACCAACATGACGCTGCAACGCTGCATATTTTATATAGGCAAACTTTTTGTGTAAAACTCGCTTTAACGTAAAACAACCTTTATATCAATGGGGATGAGCTTAGCTATATATGATTAGATATACTAAGCTGTGATCCCTTAGATACTAGTAGGTACTATTTGTGTGCACATAATGTAAGTAATAATATATTGTAGTATGGGTACTTGAATAGGTATACTGATAGTGTTTGTGTGTAGGTGATAGTGTGCTACTGTTTTTCTAAGTTGAAGTGCGGTAGAAAGTAAAGGATATGATCTCTTAAGAATTACTTACTTTAGTTCTCCATTTGGAAAACTGTAAGGCTCACTGAGTTCCAGTCACATCATAGGCAAGAACACAAGACAACAGATTTATCTGTGATCATTTCAAAAGTAGTTAGCTATTCTTTCCAGCCATATTTCAATGTAGGTTTTGGTTTCTCTTAAAAGTTTTTCCTCACTCTTCTCCAGATATCGTGCAAGATACAGATAGAAGTTTTTACTATGGATTCTCTTGGTATCTCTACTGCATATAAAATGCATTACACGGATACTCCCATGCAACCAACATATCTACGTTTACCTTATACGATCGAAGTGTTTCACATGTATGTATAAAGACATACTATACAACTACATTGAAAGCAAAATGAACTTAGAACTCCATAAGCAATTTCATGTGAGGAGAGTAATGCAGTGTAGTAATGTAATAGGCTCTTGTGTTGTCTATGTATTCAGACAGACAGTAATGGCAGCATATTAATATTGTTCTCTTATTACGATTAGATGTTACATTACGGTCAATGTCTTTGTTTACGAAAGAGAGATATAGCGTGTGAGGTATGTATGTAATGTAGCACACTGTATAAGGAGAAGTATGCACTATGTCTAAATGAAAGGGGAAAGACTGGAAAGTTTTTCTCTACTGTGTAGTTATACTAGACTGCAATCTCCGTCCTTATGTCGTAAGTAAAAAGACGAAGTAAAAGCTTTTATTCTTATCCATTTTTCAAGGTGGCATATTTCCGGAGGGTGGTACATAAACTATGTATGCATGTGATTAGCTAAGGTAAAGTTACACTTCCCAGGTTTACATTCCCATTAGGTAAGCTACGTAGACATTTTCTCCATGCAGACAAGTCCGTCAGCTCACAGTCAGCTTTTTCAACCCAGAGTGAAACACAGAGGCTCAAGAGCTTCGTAATACTCCACATACAACTTTTGGGTGTAAATCATCCATACACAGATTTATTTATATTGCATGAGTTACTTATACGATGAAATTTAAGCTCCCTCTTATTTTCACCCTCCCGTATATTTATGCACACTAGTAGTGCAGTGCTATAAGCTAACATTTCAAACATCGAATGCAGCTTTGTATTTGCGTAGTTTATGTTACTCTTTTTAGTGCAGTAAAATGTATAAGTATAAATACACAAGTATATTATAGAGGAAGAATGATAAGGAAGTTTACGATGTATTTTTCTACCTTCAACCGTAAGTTAAAGGAATAAGAGTGCAATGTTTTTTTCTAAGATTTATTTTTTCCAAATGTCTGCTGTTTTTAGCGCTTTGCATTGAATGCATTTGCTTGCACTCCAACACAAAGTACTAAGGACAAAAACGAATGCATATATTTTCTATTTCACTAAAAGAGTTTCTTCTTTATTCATATTGTATTCATATTCCTGATTTGAAAAAGCCATTCAGTACCTACAACTTAAAAAGACTTTTACTCATACGATTGGTGTATTTGCCCATCTTAAGATGAGTAAATATTCAGGCATAAACACATTTACATGTTTACAATACACACTCAGCAAGTGTATGCAACATATCACAACGATTGCTTTAACCGGTTTATTTATTTACTCCTATTACTGATGTACTAACGTAGGGAAACCCATCCCTTAGTTTTTCATGATAATCTCATGGCGCAGTCTGTGACAGGTTGAGTGAAGTTTTATGCTGAAAATTTTTCCCCTTTGCACTTCACTTGCTGTAGAAAAAATATACAAACATTGCATTTTCAATGAGATGTTGAGACATGTGCCCCAAAAACAAACAATGATATCAACATTTTCGATCATTCCAATCAATTTAAGTGTAGAGACAAACAATCCAAATCCATACTAATGCACTCCGGGCTAATTAAGTGGATTTTATTTAACTCTGCAGCAATTGCATTTACGATAGTCATCAAAAATTTAACTGCCTTTGACGCATGCAATGAATAGCGGTTGATCAACCAGTTTAGGTACTAAAACAAATTTAATTTATTTCGCAACACAAGAACAATCGACACCTGCAATTAAAGCTTCTAAAACATTATTTGTTACACTAGGGATTTTTATATACGAACAGTAAGTTTACAAAGAAATTTATTTTTCTTTATTACATACAGAGTTTACAGAGTACAGACAGAGCAATGCAATGCAGATATTGTAATTGTGTAATTAAAGTAATTTGACTGCAGTTTAGGCTGCATATCATCAATATCAGAAATCGTTCTTTTCCAAATAATAGCAGCACGACTGAATTGAAAAAATCATGAACAACACCTGACAGTACTAGTACTAGAGTACTACCTTTCATTATGCGAGGAATATTTTTCTGTCTAAAAGCTCTCGATTTTTAATCCACAGTAATTTCTTACATATCTAGGTAAGTCGATATCCAACCAAATATGCAAATGCAATATTTCTCTTATCATCCCAGCCATTTGAACGAAATGTTACAAAAATACTCTTTATGCATATGGTCATGACAGTGACAGTCTAAGTGACTCTTTTGTCATTTTAATCAATGTCAAATTCACAGACATAATATTGCATTGCGCCACTACTGAATACATTCAAACGTGCCTACTCATAAGGAATCAAATAATTCATACGTCTGTTTCCTAATATCGAGTTTGACAAGACATGAACTAGTCAAACAAACCGTAATAGTATTTTAGGCAGGTAGTATTATAATGCATTTATCCAAGCCTATACGTACACTCTACACTAAACTACAATGACTAGAATAGTAAGTGTCACCTTACAAGTCACATACTGCATAAATAAAAAAATACACAAGCAAAAGTATACGTGCATAAAAGTTGCTAGTTCTTCGTTTCTGTTGTAAAAAGCACTAGCCTAGGTAGTCAGGTTACAACAATCAATAAAAAAATACTCTTTATACACAACTCTGTATTAAAGTATGAGTGAGTGTGTTGCAGTGATGTCATCCATGGGTTCACTAATATGTATGGAAATTATGTCAAAAAGTGACAGAAAAGGTATTGGTAATGATGATGCATTATTACATGGAAGCTATTTGTGGGAGCAAATCATTTGTATAAGTCATGTCACGGATTTGTAATTTATGACACAGGAACCGAAAGCGAACACGCAGTATGATACACATAACATTGTGCATGTCAAAAGAGTCATTGAACAATACGTCACAATCAATGAAATGACAATATAAAGTAATTTCGGAGTTATTAATTTGTATGTGAATATTGCACACGAATTTTTCGAAAGAACTCTGTCAGTTAATAATGTGAGGAGGATGCGGAGGAGGAGGAGGATGAGGAAGAGAGATATGGTGTGCATAAAGACAGATTGAAGACTCTTTAGAAAATGAAAACTTTCCCCTCAAATTTGCTTTGTTTGGTTTGCGTGTGAATTGAAGCAGAGTTGTGTTGCCCTCTCTCTAGCTCTGCGTTCCCGCATCGTATGACGAAGAGTAACACCGAAACAGTAAATCTGTCCCAAGCGACTTGATGAAATTTTCAATAGGGATTCATATACAGTAATTCTGTTGCGAGTCAGGCCAACTTATGTTTACTTGACTTATTTTCCTTTGTGAAAAATGCTTCTAATTTTGCCTGGAAAAATTGGTGCTTTAGTTTAGTGAATGGGGCACTAATAGGATTCCCATCCCATCTTTTGCGATTCTTTTCCACGTTGTGTTGTATGCAGTATAATTCCATTGGGTCGTATCGTGTATGTTGCATCGTACAGCGTTTCCAACAACTATATTGTAGCACACTAACCAAAGCATCTCTCTCTCATTCTGCTACTCGTACATATGTTTTATCTTGGTTTATCCATTCTTTTTAGTTTTGGCTTTATAGCACAAGCACGCTATGCTTTCCTTGCCGTTGGCTTTGACTTTCCTTTGAGTCTCTTAAGTTAACTTAAGTGAACAGAAAGAGAGAAAGGAAAAAGAGTATCTGTAATGAAAAAGTGAAGCAAGAAAAACTTTTCTCTTCTTAGCTTCTTTCAATATACATTATACACTTAGAATAGCGGCTAAAAAGTGAGCAGTAGGTATACACTGCACTGTGTCTGAAATGCATAGAAGTGTCTACAAAGACCATGTCACATAATAGTCATATAGCCACATCATAATACGGTGACACTTTATACCTACCTAAACTACCTATACAGTAAATAGCATAGTACCTACTACATCCTTCTTATTACTGTAAACTGTAAACTACTATGACTACTTTAACATTAACGCACAAATTCCATGAAGTAGGTGTACTCAACTATACACATTCTTCCTAGTTATATCTGCACTGTGCACTAGAAATGCTTTGTATACACACGGAACAAGAATCTCATGGTATAAAAGACAAGAAACATTGCGTTGCCTTTAAGTAATAGGTGTATGGTTCTATGTGTGTATTTTCCACTCTACATACCTAGGAGCATTCTTCGTATGAGTATAGTCGTCTTTCTTGTGCTTTGTGGCACTAAGAGAGTGAGGAAGAGAAAGAGTTGTAAAAAGTGGTTGTCGGTTGTCGCAGCTTGAAGCGACATCGTCATTCATAATGGTGAATGGGCTGGTTCCTCTTACTCTCTATGTTTTGTATACTTACTCAGCTACTCCATTACCTTTATGTAGAGCCACATACCTAGTTCTATACTCTTTCTACTAGTACTTGGCACAACTATGCTATTTACAGTTTACAACTAGTACCCCGTACCTATATATAACTCTATTACATTTTACATTACAAATATATGGTAGGTATAGGTACTATATTTTACAGCGGGCTGAGTTAGTGAGTTGCATAAAGGTAGCTAACTCTTTTAGTGGCAAGAAGGCGATATATTGTATACTACAAGTTGTATTCTCATTCTGAGAGTCGGTAGTATAGTGTTAGACTGTTAAGAAGGAGTGTAATGTTTTGGATTTGAGAAATCTGATGATATATTTTAGAAGTGTAGGTATATGGAGGTAGTGGTTGACTGGAATTAGTAGTAGGGGATGTTATATATGGAATATGTTGGTGATCTTGTGGAATTTGCTGAGAGAGTAAAGACTTAAGTAATGTGCAAGGAAAGAAGAAGAGAAGGAAAGAAAAGGGACGGGCGAGGGTGTTTCACTTGAGTTTACTTTGGATTTCGGATAGATTCGTTTGGCAGAGAAAAATGGAATCAGAGGGGAAATGTAGAAGTAATTAGGATGAAATTAGGTGGCGAAAATCAGAGCGGAGACAAGGAAACCAGAAAGAGAGAGAAAGAAAGCAAAGACGAGAGTCTCTGGTTTATTTCTGACTTTGGTTTACATTGAAAGTGAAACCTTTGTATAGAATGCGAGTCGTAGGCGTAGGTGTTACCCGTTGTAGTACTAGTAACTAAGTAAGTAAAAACATCTTACGCTCCAACAACTTTATGCATTCAGTCAACAACTGTGTATACTACTTATTCTGAATGCACGTGGGTTAGTGTGTATTACTAGTAATACTGCATACACTTACTTGCATACTACTACTACAACATTGTGTTAAGGCTGGCAGTTGCAGTGACTGAATTGAACTGTTGTGTGAATGTCGAAGAAAACATTGTAGTAGACATTCCTGGAGTCCAGACTAGACTACGAGACTGTTACATATACATAGTAGGAGTAATCAGACTATATAAATAGATTCTGAAGCTTTTTATAGGTCTCTGTGTACAGAGTGTGGTGTGTGCAGTGCAAGTACAAGGTAATAGGGATAGTGAACACATAAAACTTTATAGGATTACTATGGAGAAATATACTTTCAGTAATGCAATACAGTTTGGAGCCAAAGACCCTAAAGTACTCACATAAAAGAGCAAGAAACTCTGAAAGGAAACTATCGCACTGTTACATATAACTCCAACAAAGCAACCGGGATTCTTCTTGGCTATGAGAGAGAGAGAGAAAGACGTGGACATTCTGAGGAGACAAGCAACGGACACAGTCTCGCATTTTCACTTTCACACATACACAAAAAAGAGCTTCTAAGCGAGCAAAAGGCGAGAAAGTCATTAGTTTTCCATGACTTTATATATTTCACTGAAAACACAAAGTGACACTTTGTGAGTTTTTGTGAGGGCCACCCCTGGAGGTAAGAGGCAAAAAATTATTAATGCCCTAATTTACTTGTGAGTCTAATTTGTCTTTAGAATTATTTTCTCTGCTTTAAATTGTCCTATATCTTTCACAGTAGGTTAAAAACAGCAACTGAATAATACTGTACAAAATTGTTCAAAGTGCTTTTGAAGATTTTGAAACCTACGATTGACTTTCCGTTAGATCCAATTGTCACTTTTCTCAGGTTTAAAAGCATATATTATTATACGCATGGCTTGTGTTCTACTGTGGTTTTCACAAAATGATTCACAAACAGAACTTTACAGGTACCTAAAGGCCGCTTGAGATTGCTTGGTAAACTTGTTAATGCTGATAGCCACTGATAATCTGGTGTCTGGAAATCACGTAGCAAAAATAATGTTTCCAATTTCCCTAACATTGTAATATCGTTTTGTTGATGCTACCTATTACCTATACACCTATATTACTTATTTAGACTTAGGAAACGCACATTACAAGTATTTGTATATACACAACTGGATTGTTGCCAGGTATTGTTACACAACCTATTTATTTAATAATAACAGTCTGATGTAAATTCTCTACCTCTCATTTTAGGAGATGCACTTAGGTTTCGAGGTTTAGTACTGGAAATTCTATTATTAATACATTGAAACAAAAGATAAGGATGAATAAGAGCAATAGACAACAAAATCATGTAGCAAAATGACTTATTTGCTGATTTTGCTACTAATAGGAAACTGCACGCATGCATGAATGAAATTACCTTCTTTCACTCTCTTAAATGAGTCCAGGGACCTATGCAAAATTAGAAAACGATTTCTTGACAATAAAGTAAAATCAAAATTCACAATAACACAAGTATCTCCGTAAGATAGAATGGTAAGGAAGTATTTATGACTAAATGTAGGTACAATTCCCTGGTGTAATCCGAATATTATGCAATTTGGAATCAAATGCTGTAGCTCACGAACAGGTAATAAACCATGCTCAAAGGATTTTACGTATTTCTAATTCCTAAAGGTGAACAGTTCATATTATAACCGAATTTCCAATAGTTTTATGGACAATTGGCCATGAGTGAGATCCACTAATGTACATAACTGCTTTTTCATTTGTTATAGCCAATGAATTAAATGCGTGACGCATGGACAGACACACGACATTTATAGCCATAAATAGACAAAATCTGATGAAAGTCATATGAATGTATTGTATGTAATAATATTATCTTGTCTTTTCGTGACTAATAACAGTATTCTGTTTATTTTCTGCTCTTTAGACTATTGATGTGTATTCAATTCAAGTTAAAATGGTAATTGCATTTATACATTGGTAATAACATTATTTTGTGTTTATAAACAAAATGTGTGGGTGTCTTCCTGTATTATGCATACATGAGATTACTACATAATGTACTTCTGTTGTTTTGTTACAAGAATAGTACTTAGCACTGTTGAATGTTGTTTCTTTGTATAAATGTAGCTTGTGCATGTGTGTGGGTTGATGCTTAATGTAGCTTGGGTAATGTGTGTGTGTGTGTGTGTGGTGTAACATTTGTAAAAGATAGACAGGAGAGGAGGAAGATTGTAATTAATGGTTTTGTCCAGCATTGAGAGATCAACTGGGATTTCAGCTCTTTTCGTGAGATTCTAATTTAGAGTAATAGGGAAGAAATGGGTACTTTCATTTCATTCCACGGACTAACTTTACTAATAGCTTCCAAGCACATTCAAGCTATCAATATGGTACTAGAAGTGACACCGGAAGACATAAGGAAACTAATACACTACATTTCATTGCTTAGAAACATTTGCTAGAACTATATACATAGAGAGAGTGCAATACACTTTATAAAGACAATCCGTGCACCACTACATAGAACATTAAGTTCGTATTACCTTTTATAATGTACATGCAGTATATATACATTGCCAACAGGAAGAATAAACGCACAAAATGCTTTCTTTCTCGTTTCTTTAGGAGCAATCAGACTAAATTCAATACATATACATCTCCCCACCTGTATTTTACTAACTCACACGTTGAATGCACTCGCCCTCTCACTTTTAACACATAGGGCAAGTACCCAGAAGGAAAAAACTCCCGGTTTCTTTCTCCTGCTACTGACTACTAATCCTCTTAACGGGCTGAGGATTTTAAAAACGTAGCTTGTGAAATCAGAATGTTTTTGAAAGCATTGCATTGTATTCCAGGCTGGAAGCAAGTCTCTCCCTTTCCATTTATTTCAATGTTTCTTTTCTCTCTCTCTCTGAGTTTCTGCTTGGATTCACGCAAGTTCATTTTCATTTAGGCTGCAGCATTTGCATTAATTTAATGAGGTAATGAACTCGGATGTCTTCAATTAACTTAAGTTGATATTTGTACACGCTCTATTGTGTTCTATGTATCTCCTATAATGCTAACTAAGTGAAGCGTAATATTATTCTGTAGCTACCTACCTAGTACTAAATAGCTACCTACAAAATCTACAACCAAATCTGTACACTGTCCGATTATTTGCCTTGTGTTTGTACATCGTATTATGGTAATGGAAGCTTAGTGTTTAGCAGAATGTACTTCGAAATACAATTGCTACTTTATATCTACAAGCTCCCACTTCCTCAATCATTACAATGATTACTATTTAGGAAACAAAATTCAAACTAAATACTCTCTCTCTCTATGCTTTCAAATTAATTTTGAAACACACACAGACAAAAACGCACAAAATGGCTAAAAATTACAACTGAGTATTCTATCATCTACAAAGTTCTACTTACATACGATTACTACAGGTACAGAGATACTACTGAAATAAAAAGTGGTTTTAGAATTATCGTTTATGTTTCAGAGAGACTGGTTTTTGTACACTGAACATTTACCTTAGCTAAAATTCTGGGAGTATATTCATTGGTTCATGAAAAGAACATTCATGCGTGACGAAACGGATGAAGAAGTAGCGTAAATAAAGTTTTATGATTGTCACTTAAGGTGGTAATAGTGCATTGTGTAATGCATTCCCGTATATTTGAAACCCACCCACCTTCATCTAAGTCTGCATGCTCGTAATTTAACTTTTTTCCTTCTTCCTGTGAATAAACGTGCGTGAATAAATAGAGAGTTTTTGTTTCGTTTTGTTTTCGGTGGGCCGTGATAATAATGGTGATGTGTACTGCTAGTAGACTCTGATTATGTGTTGATGTGGCTGTGAAGAGTCAGACACAGAGAAGAAAGAAAGTAATGGAGAGACAGACAGAGAGAGTGGTTGAAATGAAAGTGGAGAGGAGTATGGGGATTGTGTTTAATGTAAATGCAGATACATCTACAATAAATTCAGGTTGCTGTGTGTGGCTTGACTGTTCCAAGTAAAAGTAAAAGTAAAGAAACGTCATCCCATAAAAGGAATTCACGTAAGAAGTAAGAGCCGAGCAGTTGCCTCACTTGACTGCCTGCGGAATCACCCGGGTGCCATTTGGACGGAAACTATATGAGCTGACGATACTTACAATATATTTACTAAAAAACTACAGACCTGTACTTCTCCATGCTCTGTCTATGGCCTTTCCTTGCACTCTCGCTCTCTCACACCAACTCAACTGTGTAATATGTACTTCTCTAATATCTAAACACTAAACACAAGTAACACCATAGGGACACCTACCTTCCTCACGCTAGAACATCTAATATTATGTAGTTCAGTCTCTTCTGTGTAGTATTTGCATCCTGCATTCACATACCTATTACCTAATAGTTCGAATGAGACTCTCCACATCTTCCTAAAATATTGCAGTTGGCCGGAGCAAAACAAAAATTGCTCAGAGGAAACTAGAAGTGTAAATCACATGGAGCAAGAACATACATTACACTTTGTACTTTAGGCCAGACTGAATTAGCATCAATATCCATATATTTTACTTGGGTTGATTATATGTACCTACCTACTAGGTACAAATTGGGATTTCTCTAGCTATAGAGGTCTATTTTCTAACGTAGTCAATTTTACATGTACTAATATTCTTCCATCAATTCCGAATAAACACTAAAATTTACATCCTAACAATTTTAGTCTTGTCAGTTGTCACACGATACAAAAAAACAAGAAGATTGGGATATCAAGTCTTTATTGATTATATACGTACCTACAATGAATAGCATTGTGTACAATATGACATAAAATGTGTAAACTCTATTCAATGTTTTGTTTTTGTATTTCATACTATCTGTGTAAACATAGAGAGATTGAACCTACATATATTTAGTGTAAATATTATTATTCCTAATTTTGCTGTATGTATCGCTCGGTTTCTATCTCTGAATTAATATTTGCTTGACAAAAGAATTATTGGACCAAACAAATATCCAAGTAAATTGATTTGGTATAGTCTATTCTATGATACATATGCACCTGTAATATTAATAAGATATAATTGAATGCTTTAAAGAATGCACTTTCGCTGCAAGATGCATATTGTCAAACTGAGAAACGAGCTACGAGTGTAAACAAAATATCAAGTATGTAAATAATAACTCTATAAAGTCCGACAGCTTATTAAAACAAGGCTTGCTACATATCACTCTTACTAACTGGATGGACTGGACTCTGGGCCGAATTGAAGATGCTACAGTACAACATACATAAAAGGCACAATTTTAGAATGTTGGCAGATGAACCGAAATAAAGAAAGGAGGAGATGAAGAATACAAGTAAGTCATTACATGAACTGAAACCGAAAGTTATTTTTACTTTTGCTTTCACCTCTAGAGTAAAGTAAGTGAGGTGGAAACTTAAGTAAAAAAATAGAAAATAGGCAGATATTTATGAGGGTCTGAAGAGAAGAACCGATTTTTTTTTCTTTTCCGTTGCTTTCTAACAGTTTTTATGAATGTATGTGTATGTGTATTATATCTTGCTTTGCCTTTTCTTTTTCCCTTGCTTTCTGTATGTACTTATGCAAGTATGGATGTTGTGTATTAAATTCCACCACTCACATTCAGTTTTTGGTTCTTCTTTTTTCTGTGAAGAAAATGTAGATGAGAAGATCTCGGTGGTTTGTAGTGGATTCTATGTGACTATAGGTGGGATGTGTAAGGAGGGTGTTACGTGATATGATGATATGAATATATACGACACTTAGTGTTAGTTGTGTGAGGGAGAAGTGTACGTAGCCGAAAGTGAAATGAATACGAGAAGGAAGAAAAGAGAATATACGAGAGAGAGAGAGAGAGCGAAAGAAAGCACCTGAAATGAAACGAAATGATGCCATTCTGTGTGCCATTTGTAAAAATTTTCCATTCCCCCCTATGGACGTGGTAATATGAGCCAAGATATCAGCAACTATCCTGTGAATCCTCTGCGAGCACTTTTACATAACAGTGTCAAAACAAAAAACTTTTCTTTTTCGAGTTCCTTGGAGATGTCTATAGATATTATATAATGTATGCACATAATATCCTTTAACTTACACCTTGTGACACAAACTTTGCCTCCTAGCAAGCACTAAAGCTCCACTGGAATACCTACACTTGACAAATTGATACTGGGGATTCCAACAGCTATTTAACACAACTAATATTTTGCATATTATACCTCTCCTTTCTTCCAACAAAAGCACAAGACAAAACCAATACTACGTGTTCTATTTATTCACCCATGCTCCACTCGCATATGTACTTCTGCATGGGAGGGGAATTATGGCAATAAAAATATTTCATGAACAATGCAGCAAGGCAATTTATTAATATAATGTATTCAAGTGTAACACACATCTTTTAATGCTATCAATATATCAACAATAATGTGCATTTTACACATTTTTTAACTCTGAAAGCTAATATTATGTATCTTAAAATGTGAATGTGTATAATTATTTCAATGATACAAATTATTGTTAGCTCATGTACTATTACTTACAATTAGTATATACATGAGCATTGATAAAGTATGTATATTAAATACAAAAACGTTGTGAAGCAAGATGGTGTTTGTAAAAGCGTGCCAAGGAAGCTAAAGATTTTTAACTTAGGTTGTAGGTATTTAGTCTGGAAATTTATACCATTTATGCATTTAGCATACACCTAACCTTTATGTACAAAGGAGCACAGATGCATTAATGTCGTCATTAATTAACTGTTGTATGCAGTTCAGCTCTCGACCTCGGCAAAAACTATAACAAGTATTTTACGTTTTAAGTTTAAGTATTCTTTTTTTCAAAGTGTCTAATTACAGATAGTTTGCTTATAATCAAAAGACTCTCTTGCAGAGCTGGTTTTAGGTATGCCTTATACAAACGAAAATGTAAAATTAGAAAGCAAAACTAAATACCTACCTTACCTACTATAGATAGGGCAGACATAAAC
This sequence comes from Pogonognathellus longicornis, assembly GCA_034694085.1. Classification (NCBI taxonomy): domain Eukaryota; kingdom Metazoa; phylum Arthropoda; class Collembola; order Entomobryomorpha; family Tomoceridae; genus Pogonognathellus; species Pogonognathellus longicornis. The sequence goes on along the minus strand of JAQFYB010002199.1, from coordinate 6,336 downwards.
CCATGTAGAAAGCATTGGACTATAATATTGTGTATCGTTGCATCATCATGAAGTAGGTAATTGCATTGAATATTCGGAAATTACTAGAAATTGGGTGAAGTTCAAAACAGGAGGTCTAAATCCATTTCCCCAGAATGGTATAATGTAATTTTTTCCACTTTGACTTCTGAGGTCAAGGAGGAAAATATCGATAATACATTGTCAATTACACAATGTCAAATAGGACCTAATGTATAATCTCTACATAAAATGTGAATGATGAAAATACAGGCAGAAAAAAATAGTTATTGTGAAGTAACACTTTGTGTTTAAAGGAGATCGAGTTAACCCTACAACTACATACATATTTCAAAATCAATTCTACTCAATTACATTATATTGTCATGTGGGGCTCTTTAGACTGTTTGCCATAAAGCAATGGGTTAACAGACGGAAGCGAATAATACATAATTTGTGTCATAAAATGGTTCTTTTGGAAGAGATAAGAAAACATTCGCGTATTACTATGTGTACTATTGGTATAATTTTGAGGGAAGCACATGTAGGATCTGTAGTATAGAGTAGCAATACAAACAGTAAATGGTTAGTGTTATGGCTAAGTGAAGCTATTGAATATTAATTTGGACACTTATCTTGCAATGTGTGTCCTTTGGGACATGAAAACCTCTGTAGAAAGATTTTGTCCTAAAAAGATTTTTCTATTGTTATTTTCACTACCAAGAAGCGACCATATGAGAGTTTAAAGTAGAATTTCTGATCCGATGCGATCGTGCTTGATTTATTAATGTGGATATTTAAGCAGACTTCTGTATGTTATGTTATTAGAGAGTTAAAGCAAAGCTCGTCCATCCTTATTCTCTCTGTATATACACACTCTGATCCTTTTCAACTACATTTCTTTCTCTTCCGTCTCTCTCGTCACTGTTAACATGAACTTTGTGTTACATAATGTTACATCCAGCTCACATTCACGTTATGATCATATTAGCTTTCTGAAGTTTGCCACTTACACTTACAACTTCCAGCCAGCTCCCATCATGTCACAATATTAAAACTGAATTTCTCCATTATAACTTACAGCTTGAGTTTCGGTTGACTCGGTCTCCAACAGCCCCGCCATAGTAGTTCCATGCAGTTCAATATGATTATGATTGTGAAAGAACGAGCGAACGAAGGAACAAACGTGTCCTGTCTATACTTACGACCAATACTGCTAGTAAAAGCGGGCATATACACCGAAATTCTCTTTTCTCCTATCTGCCAGGAAGAAAAAGTTAAAGGGTAGAGTAGGAAACGAGAGAATGGGTTAGAATTCAGAATTGGAATGGAGTGGAGGAGACTATGGGCAATATAATATGTAATAATCCCCCTTCATCAATCATGTCGTTCGAATGAAGTTGTCGCAAATTGCAACTTCCGAAATTCTAGTCACTGCTTACTTTGTAATCTTATTCGGAATCATAATCATATCATAATTTCCTTGCCCGTCGCACCAGACAGTCCGCTATGTTCTCAAACTGTGAAAACCATTCGTGTTCTGTCAGACGTACATTAATTAAACTCTTAAATTATGCAATATGCAATATACCCGCAGATACTAAATCCTCTATTCTATACTCTTAAAACGAAAAAGTAGGATTTATGTTTCCCGTGTAGCTTTATAGGAGCAGACGTACCTACAAAGAATTCCAAAAAATAATGGGATGTGAAATTATGTGTGAACACACTAATGTTACAATAATAAGAACCCACCATAAGAAACATCGCTGCATAAACTTGTTCACTATGCGAAACATCGTAAATCAAACACAGGTATATATACTAAAACATGCATTTATTAAACAGATACTAATAATGTATGTACAACTTACCTCTTTCGCTGACAGCTACAATGTGTCTAATAAAATTAACTAGAATATAGGCACCTATACAACCAAAAACATATTCAATATTCCTACCTTACCTACTAAACCTACATAGTAGTAGTCATTTTAACTTTGTACAACAGATCCATGCAACCTATGCAACAGACCTATGCAACAGACCTATGCAACCTATTTTATTACGGAGCGAAAAAAAATTAAATCTAATGAATTGTACATTACCACAATATTTGTTTTGATTTCCCATTTGCAATATGGCTTCTGATTATTTTGAGAAGATACCTAAGGCCTAAGGTACAATAAAATTGTTGGTCAAACTAAAAATTAGCAATTAGTATTACCTTTTCTAAAAAGATTGCATTTTACACCACAAACCAGCATAAATTTAAGCAGTACCTCTGGGTATGCAAATTTTACATGCACTTTCTCCAAACTAGCTAATAATAATCATATCTTGCAGCGCTTTAGAAATAAAAATGATCCGACATAACCTTCGTATCGTATATGAAAGAGAATTGAAAAGTCAATTTGTAGTGTTTTAAAAAGTATGAAATGTGTCGCTGTCTGTAATACAAATACAGGCTGTAAAAAGAAAGACACATAATGGAATGACAGGGCCATAAATGATTAAGTAAATGAGTGCAGTGTGAGACGAACTTTATTTCAGAACTCGTCTCACCCCTTTCACACTCACATGCATTCAACAGCATTTATTAACTGTTGTCGCGCACAGCCTCCTGCTGAGTTATTAAGAAAACCGAGGCCAAAAGTCAAGAGAGATGAAGCTGAAGAAAGACGAGTATTACAATAGGCTGTAACTGTATATTGCTTTTATGTATAATACGCTTCTACATACAACTCCGAATGCATAGCAGCCTCCTTTTACAGTTCAAGTTATAACAATAGGAAGTAAGTCTGACATTTGAGGAAGGAAAAAAGGAAGGAAGGAGTCAAAGCTTAGTTAGTTACTACTTAAGTTAGTTAGTAAGCTGCCATGTGATGGGACAGGATAAGCTTCAAGTGTCAAAACTCAATTTCATTTCACTCTCACCAACTTTCATATCGCATCTCACATACAACACACAAGAACACTTTCACAACCAACAGTCTTCTTTCTTACGTAGACTTCTACTGTGTATGTATAAAAGTACATTATAGCTACACCGATAGACACATAATACTTATATTACACTAGACTTGGCAAACGAACCTGTAATTCTCTCTTTATATATAATATGCCCCCTAATACTTCCTTTTTAAAAGTGTACACAGAATTGCTTGGATCGCATCACGTCAGTCTTGCCTCACTCCGACGGTTGTCATACACAGGCATAATGCATCGCCCTCTTTTTAGCGACAGACTCAGACAGCAATAGCAACACTGCCGAAGGAAGAAAGTAGATTGCAATATATTCCTCTAACTTTCTATTTTGTGTAGGATTGCTCATATTATCTTAGGCTGTATTTAGGAGGGGGCAATGAGGGCAATTGTCCCCTCCGAAATCTGAAAAAATTTAGGTTATTTTACCAATAAAGTGCAAAAATTCACAAAATTTTTCGCACTACGCGCGAATTTGATTCATTCTAGATGGATTTCGGCTTAAAATATATCAAATTTTACACAGCAGATACTATTGTGCGTCATGTTGGTATTTTGCCCCTCCCGAAATGGAATCCTAAATACCGCTTTGCATATGATATATGTATTAGCATCTAATAGTAGTAGCAATAGCAAATCTAGAAGCTCCGACCTATTGCATAGCTAAAAGTGTTTCTAGCTTTATGTAGAGCAGCATATTATACCTACACGTTATGTTATATTATAGCAGAGAGATAATGGAATTTGTGTAAAACGTTTTCTTCCCTGCCTTGCCTTGGAGTGGAATGGGATTGGGAGTCTGCTGGATCCGAGTAAAAAGCTATTCTAGCCACTCTGCATGTCAGGTACTCAACGCAACATTCTACAGTGACAACTGACAACTGGCATGTGTGGGACGAACGTATAATTCTAATCAATTCCAATGACTAGCAGCCATTTTCATGAATACTTGAGTGTCCATTATGTGATTACATGCTTGTGACACATGAATCTCGTTTTGCAAAAAAACTTTTTCTTGAAACCTTAGGGTGTATCATGGTGATGTAAACAGAACGGGGGTCAAATAAGAATAAATGTATGTAAAGTGTGCATACTGTTCTTAGATGCTCTCTATATATATTCTTATCAGCAGCTCGTAGTCGTAAATAAGGGATATAATTATAAACTCAAATGGAAAATATTTCAATGCCTAACCTGGAAATGTGTAGCTATGTACAGAAGCAAAAAATCAAGAAAGAACTATCTTAGTTTGCAAATGTTTCAAGAAAGTACTGAACCCATATAATCGGGCTACCTGTTTGAATCTAAGAGTTTACGCACCTGTATTCTGTGTATATAATGCCTTAATTGCCTTGACCTTAATTGATATTGTTGGTCGTGTAGACATAAATTATTTTACATTTTTGCTGCACAAATATTTGGACTTTTCATAACTGTTTTACTTTCTGGGGAAGCAAAACAATGGAAAGAGATTGAATTGAAGGTGTACAAAGTGATAGGACATAGCCGATGCATATTACGCTAGTTTAGCCTTTCCTTTATTTTTTGGTCTTCAGTGTGGCCAAGAGTAAAAGTACCTAGGTTTAGGCAGACTTAAATAAGTAAGTTGAGATGAGAGTGGTGTTAGCGATAGAACATTTCTTTCTACATATATTCTATACTCGGTACTTTTAGTTCCGAAGGTAGATAAGGCAAGGGGTATAAAATGAACGTAAAAGCAATGTGGGTTCACTACTTGCTCTCAGTTTCTTTTACCTCCAAATATCTACGAACGACTTCAGATAGTGAAACTTGTTCGCTTTTTTCATCCTATTCTCATGTTTAGCCGAGTCAAGTCACATCCACAGCTCATGCATAATCAGATAAAAGTTGCAATAAAAGTTGAAAAGTTCATGCAATAGCTCTAGAGAAATGTGTGCGAATGGCTGTGATGATTGCACCGGGCGGCTTCGCAAGTCGAGTTATTACGGCGGTGAAATGATGAGTGGAAATAAGGGAGATGCATATATCTCCCTTTTATAAGTACGGGAGAGTTCAGTCATGAAATGCATATCCTATGGAGTTAACTCTCCGACGTCTCAACCAACAACACAATACCATTACGCAATGCATTATTACCACCAACCTCACAATGGATATAAAGATTTCTCCATATTTCCACACTACTGCAAACATCAGATTATTTTAATAATACTACTACTACACGATCTACTTACAATGATGTTGTCACAAACTCAAACTACGATGTAGATTAACTATCAAAGTTATTCCGGGTAACTAACAATCGTATTGTTGAACTTTCTTACTTATAAAGTTCTTTAACCAACATGTGGCTACTTGACTTACTTACAACAGAAATGAATTTTCAAATTATTTTTTGCTTGAGAATAATTATTTGTGATATTTTATTCACAGAAAAACTTTTTCATCCCTTTACAAAAGGCATTATGCGTTACACTAGAGTAATTTTTTGAAAGTACGGAATGAAATAATCAAATAACTGAAATATTGCGTAATCGGATCCACTGTATTGTATACATCCTATTTTGTTAGTGGCACTGACTGTATTATAAGCAGATGAACCGAAATATGTTACGAAGAAGAGGATCGGATGAATCGAATATGTAGCATAGTAGTTGCAAAAGATCATTTAGGATGTTTTGGATTCCTGGAGTTTCTTTTTAGACTCCAATTTCACTTTGCTGCGTAAACGTAAACCGTACATATTTCTTGGTCGGAAAAAGCATGCGATGAGGCAGTACATGGTCATGAGGAATATTCCAATGATGATGTAACCACTCATCTCCAAACTGCGAAGACCCGTCATTATGAAATGAATTGTGAGTGCGATTATCAAAGTGGTGTACGGACAGCCTTTCCCGAGAGCCCAGGTTTGTCGGTAGCCAAAAACTATAGCCGTTATTATTAGCGGATACAGAACCACATTCAAAGGCCAATGGATCAGTTGAAACATGATTCAATTTTTGAATTTTAATTCAGCTCAACAATAATATTTTAAGTTCAAAAGGAAATCTGAGAAAAATTAAAACTTTATAATGCGCAATTAATTTCGAAAATATCTTTCACACATTTCATTTTCAAAAGGAACGTTCAACAACAATTTATGTATTGATAAATTGAGATAATTAATTACAATTGCATGGTTACTTCGATTAATATTATGGTATGCAAGTACACGATTTTAATTAAATTAATTGTAAAGGAGTTCGCTGGGTTATTTGAATATTGTGTGAGTGAATATTTATATTCTTACATATAGAGTTCCCTAGAACAACAATCAATCTCGAAGATAGATTTTACGTAACTATGTAACATTATTGAAATCGGTCAGGG
>JAQFYB010002198.1:0-26202 GCA_034694085.1 Pogonognathellus longicornis | reverse complement strand
TGAGTGTAGGGTAGATTTTTGCAGCGCATATTCTAGTCTCTCGGAAATTTGAAGGAGGGTGTTGGCTACCCTTAAGTAGATGAATACAATTTGTTGACCGAAAAGCTAAATAATATAGAACCTTTCGCTTATTTAAGTTCGAAGAGCTCCGAAATGGTGTGCAAGTGCACTGTGCAGTATAGTCTTTAAAATAACAGTGTAAATCGTGCAGTTTTCCTGGGGGTTGTAAGTAAACCTTTACTTTAAATGAACCTATTCGATTAACTTCTGAGAACAATGAAACAACAAATGACGAATACTTATCTACAATATACTGAGTTAAAGTAATTATGCAAAATTTATATCAAAATAGTGGTGTAAAACAATTCCTCAACAATTTTAGTTTTGCGTTTTTTGCCATTTATTTGCCTTAACTGGTTTATATTTACTATCTACGACTCCGACTCTGACATTACTATTATGTGACAATCTGAGGAAAGGTAAGTAATGGAGGATCCAATGGAATATTTTGAAATGGTGCATTACATATTGCCATTATACTCATCTAAAATCCAGATATACCTACCTGGTTAATAAAGGTGTATTATTTTCCTCTTTTTTATAGTAAATGTAGTACTTCACAGTTTTTATGAGGCTTAAGTTTGCACTGCTTGTAGTGCACAACATTTTCATTTTCCATATTATGTAAAGTACAGAACATACAATTGTTGTGGTCATTTGTAATACTACTCGTTTAAATGAGGACTATATACTTACATAGTTCACTGGGATTGGACTATTTGTTGTTTGATTGTATGTATCTTTCACCTTAGTATACCTGTACAATTTTCCATACCATTCCATTCCTGTATATTATTTTTAGATTTACACAGTATGTGGCAACTGATCAACATGATTTTGCTGATAAAATAATGGCAGATGCGATGCATTACAAATACAATAATATAATGTACATACTGAAATGGTACTTACAATTAGCTATGTGTATGAATGCATAGAACCTTGCATACGCAATCTATGTATCTCTCAATCTACAATCTATTTGGAAAACTTTATTAGCCCAATAATTAGTTTTTTATAATATTTTCTATCTTTTTAAATTGAAGGTTGGCACAATTAATGTCAATGTACAATTATGTTCTGTAGAATCATTCTGTATTGTCTAGGAGTTTACTTACTAGTTATAGCCAGTCAGCCCATCGTACTAAAATTTTAACTTAACTTGTATATATGTTATAACATCCCTTCTTAATGGACATTCCAATTGCAAAACAAGTATAACATGGTTTGTCACTTTAGTTATCAAAATAATACACTGCTGGATTCCACTTGGCAATCCCGTTAGCTATAAGTACATAAAATGCGAACTCAAAACCGAAGACCTTTAGAGTGTAAGTGTAAGGATAAAAATAATACAATGTTGGTTGCCCCTCTAATTGAGTAGTATTTGGAAGTATGTGTATGTACACGCACAATATCAATAGCGACATATCTTCCCTACTTTCGATCCCTTACAAATACCATTTATGCATTTGTTAGTTTTTCTATTGCATTTGCAGTCCTATGCCTTTAACCATGATCATTTAGTTTTATGCCATTCCATCAGCATTACTTATTTCGAACAACTCTGCTCACATCCTCTACAGACATATACACAATTGTGGAGCAGGTTATAAAAGTTGTAGCTGATTTGGCTTTGTTTGGTTTACTATTTCAGAGAGTTGCGTTAAGTTCAGTAGCCCCATAGCAAAAACTATTCTTTTGCTTGCAACAAAATCCATGGAGCTCACTCATGAGAGATGCGATGTAGTATTTAAACAGAATGAAGCTTGGATTGTTCAAGTTCACAGATCGGAGGGTGTGGGCCCTTGCTTCGTCTACGGCACGCGCCTTCATTGTGTAAGCCCACCTGGCTGTCACGCGACAGCTGACTCACTAGCAGCACGCACCGAAATTCGGAGAGCTGCATCATTTGATCCTTTTCGTTTTGTTTGGTCCACAAGACCACTTCGTAGCATATAACTGTACCCTGCTCTGTTATTTACACACACAAAACAAACCAGGGCACTTTACTTATATAACTTATATACTTGCACACATAAATACACATAGTACCAGGTACCTAAAGACACACATTTCTAGGTCCATTTCATTTGTACCCTTATAATATTTGCTCGTATAATTTTACTAATAAATACTATACCTACCTAAGTTAAATATATACATTGTATATTCCGATTTCTATGTTCCTACACATACATAGGTATACCTACGGACATAAATAAATATAAACCCATGCAAGATTCACATGTACTTTAGTGGATGCACCGAGTTCACATTGCATTGTTTTTGTAGGCACATACATACATATGAAAGAATGACAGAGCGACATTCATGCACTCTTGATTCAACTCATGGTGGTACAGTAATGGTAGTAGGACTATTTGATAGAATACACTTACACACACCCTTAGAGTCATGCTATCATAGGTATAAGGGTACATCTAAGGGTTTCTTATAAGTAATGTTGTGGCTTTGTATAATTTAAACTGAACAAATGCACGGCAAACTTTTGCTAGAGTGATCTCTAAAAGTATTTATAAATGTACTGCTACTCGAGCATCTCTTGATGTGTGTACATGTTGTATGTGTTAAATGCATTATTCGATGTATATATGTTTAAATATCTGTAGGCTGTAAATTGTAGTGGTAGTAGGTGCATGGGATCGTATACATAAATAATACAGCCGAAACTAGACACAGCTGCCCGACAGACTGCCTCTATGCCTTGTGCCTTGCATGCTCCCTATTATCATCTCAAAGAGAGAAAAATTAACGATGCTTTTCATTCCGTCGAATCTGGTCTTTGTGTTGCGATGAACCCTTTTCAATGGATCTGTGACACTCTGCCTTTGGGATTTACTTTCTGCTCACTTTACATACGTTCTTCCATCCATGCATCGCCATTGACAGTGCATTCATTCCCTTAACTACACAATACCCATGCAGTTTGTTCATAGATTCTTCTATTTCATCAGCAAACGAAAATATAAGTTCCTATGATATAATAATATATTTTAGAGCTGCAGAAATGTTAGTTCGATTCCACGGGATGCCTTCTCATTTATATTGTCATACAGATTAGTAGACCACTACTACTAGCTACTCCCGGCACTTCTATTACTTACCACATCGTATACTTTATAAATATGCGACATCGCTGGCTGGATTCCCCTGCGTCAATTCTACTAATATTGAAGCACTAAACAAACTAGGAAATTTAAGTACACATACATACTCATAGGAAATATGACACATACAAATAGGTCCAATAGTATAATTCCCATTAAACCTCTCAGCCTTTCGATCCAATGCACTTGGTTTCTATTTGCTTCCCACGGATTTCATCTACACCCCCTTTCCTACGTTCAGATACGCTCAATAATGATGTTGTCCTAGTATTTTACAATTAGTGTTGTATTATTTCTCCATAGAGAAGCTTTTTCCCAAGTGAGACCACTTACAGTGTATTTAGTATTTAGTGACATAATTTGCACTACATACAGAGATTATAGAGAAAGCAAAAGGAAAGACCTAAAATGAAAAAAATACATGAATGAAATCTTCAGAGTTTTGTTTACGTTTACAACGCATGTGTTTAGTATGCACATCCTGTGTAAGAATTTGTGCCATTAGTGGAAAACCCCTTTAACCAGATGTTGTAAGCCGACGAAATTTGTATCGCATGCCAAAACATCAACAGGTGCTTCCATATGCACTCGAATTCCTATACTGCACTGTGTAAGTTGTAATTATAGTTTACAGTACAAACTGTAACACTTATATACAAAGATACCTACACGCAGACACAAAAGAGTGTTTAAGAAAAGTATACCTATACATTTAAAGTAAAGAAATCAACACAATGCACAGAGTTCAGAAGGGGTCCCTTCCTTTGCCTTTCAACTTTCAAAAGATTTCATCGTCGACCTTCAACCTTTCTTTGGTGCAGAAGAATAAGAACACAAGTGACTAGCTCAGAGGGTGAAATCCTGTTGTGCATTTCCTTGTGTTTACATTCTAATAGATCCAATTCAATTGATTTCGCCGCCTGCGTTTCAAAGAAGATTCAATTCTAAAGTTAAACTGCGGGGCGAGGGTAGCTATTAGCTATGTATTACAATTAGCTGTGTTACTATTATATATGATGTTCTTCAGAATTCAAACCAAGATAACTTATCGCGTGTTTATTTACCATTCAGTTCCGATCACCGACATTCTTGAATGAAACGACAGGGCAGGGTAGTAAAATATCGGTGTATTTAGTATGTAGTAAAAGAGGGTCGTAGAAAGAAGCATTCAAAAGCACAATACATACAATACCATTAAGAATTCTAACTTTCTTTTGTACACATTTACAAGTTGTAAGTTCTATCTTCAAGCAGGTACTACTGTACCAGTGTATACAGGAATAGTAATTGAGATGTACCTAAGTAGTAGTACTTTATGTATACGCACTTATATTTGTATGACATGTTGTACCTAATTCTAAAACTGCACAGGTCTCTTTTGTATTGTAGGTTGCTATTCGTCATCCGAATTCTGATGGTACAATCATACAATTTTTATAACTGGTAACTATCGTACTGAAATGTTACAGGCATTGAATGAAAAGTAGCTGCTCTTATAATTATTGTTGCTGAAGGGTAGACAGGGACATTACATTTTGTATTTTAGTGTGTGAGTAAGACTTGTGAATTCTGAGTAAATCAATCCATCTATCTACACTAATGTAATGTGGTATTTTATCTGCTACTGCCTGTACAATTACAGGTATTTCCAATCAGTCTTGGATCCAACTATGTTGCAGGGGATGATTCACATCACACATGAGGGTAGATTTTGTAGCAAGAAACAGGAGTTGTAGTGTTGGCTACGTGAATGTTTGCAGGAGCTTTACAGGAGCCGCATTGAACGGAATTACAGGTCGAAATGAAATGTAATGAAACTGAAAGGGGTTGTTGTGAAATGGAAAAATCAATCAGACAACACACTTGCACTTCTTTCGTCATATGCAGTCCATATCTACACTAGGTAGCTTTAGCTTTATAACAAAAGTAATGCAATTTCATATACGTGTGGAACAAACGGGGTGTGTGTTACTGTGTAAATAGGCTCTCGGTTTCTACGATACACAGTGCAAGTATGTAACTCTAAACTCAGAATAAAATACAGCATGACATTACCTATGTGAAAAACAGATATTCACGTCCATATAAGTAATAGGTAGCTTACTTAGCGTAGCAAACTATGAAGTACATTTATAATGAAATGAACGATGAATAAGAATTCAACCTTACCTAAATAAAGCTTAATAGAAAATACTATTGCAATATTGTACACTTAGTAAGTACATTGCAAGAGAGCATTAAATTTATTTTACATTATACATATATCTATCTATACCTACGTAAATAAATACATGCATTAAAATTTGTAGAGTGTGTACTGTGGTGTAGTACATACAACTATGTACTAAACGTACGTATAGGGACTACATATAATATGTACTTTGTATTAGTATTCACATGAAAGTTGAGAAAAGCAATGTATTCCATCCTAATGTCTATGTAAATGTATCTGTTGTATTTCTAGCAATAGAATGACATATAAAGTTGGTTTAATATTTAGCATATATGTCTACATGCTTTACCAGCGAAAGAATATGAATATTAATTAGGTAAATGATCAGAAAAAGGTTGAGATACTATTCGAGGCAGACTGAAAACAAAGCTAAAATAAACCACAGACCAGGAGCACTTTGGGATTGTACATACATACGACTGCTGGTTGCTGGAGGGTTGATTTTGTTGTTTAATAATGTTTCTCTTATAATATAGCAAGTTTGAACTGTGTATTTGCATTAGAGCTGCCGTAATTGTAAGGTAGATAAAATGCTAATATTTAAGTCTGCTAATGAGAGACTGGAGAATTAACATAGTCACGTAGACGTACGTTCATATGTGTGGCATCGGAGCATGCATCGCACATAGAATTGTACATATTTATGGCAAAGCCTGGACAGGAGAGCAGAGTGCATTGGGGTTGATTTACTTGGTGGAATGGGAAGGGTAGAAGTAGAATGTTGGCAATTGAGATTCAGAGAGAGAATGAGAAAGACTCACTGCCGCCAGAATGGGCACACCACCACACCTGGATGAGTCATCTTCACTCTTTTTCTCCCGGCAGCCTTTCAGTCCTGTCTGTCTCTTACACTATGAGTCCTCCGAACTCCTTCTAGTACAACATTTTACTATACGAGTGTATGTGTGTGTGATTGTCTCCACAAAGTAGTACTGTGTATGTATTGTGGCAGAATACACATACATACACACACATGAAGATAAAATGCAACTGAATGTATTTTTGGTGAAATTCTGAAACGAAAGTCAAGCCGTCATTTATAAAGTAAAAGTAAACCATCCCGAATCTTGTTGCTGTCCCGTTTTTCGTAGATGAGTTGAAAAGAAGGTATGGAAAATGTATATAAGTAAAAGTAGAGCTAGAGGTATTATTATTGCTGGTTTGGAAACAACTATATACATACTTCTACCAGTGAGATAACAATGGGATATTAGATATATAAATAATATTGTGGAGCTGAGTAAGCAGCAAGTCCATGCTAACAGAGAAATTCTATAGTTTAACAACCCCATGGATGGATGAGTAGTACAAACATTTTTTGCCCTTCGGTTCGATCCGAAACGACCGATCTCTTCTTTCCGAGTGTACAATTTCATTCCGTTCACATTACCTATTTTATCGTGTATGTTGCATTAGCACACAGATAAAAAGTATAGAGCTAGAGATATGTTGTTGACGTTGATACATAGGTACGCAATGGATTCGGAGTTTTCTCCAAGTAAAAACTTCAGGTCACTCACAATCAGTATGAAGTTGCGGTGCTGCTGCACACTCTGTTCTTATACCTACGTACGATTTGTATTTATTTTTAACTTACCTACCTAGGTATCTTCCTAAATGTAATAATCGCTCATGTTAAGGACGTTGTGACCTCCAACCCTAGAGGAGAATGTAATGTAATGCCATGGCTTGTTATTCCTCTTAAGCAAAATTTTTACCATCCAACTATTACTTTTGTGTTTACAATATAACTTCCTATATAAATACTAACTGAGTATTAATGTTTCTTTCTTTATACTATTCTTTGCCCTTTCGATAACAATATGCTATTCTTTCATACTTAATTAACAGTTGTGGATATTTCTGAGCTTTCCTTCAGAAACCATTCATCATATTGTAGATCGATGTTGATTGCTCCAATTTATTTCAGAATTCAATTGTGTTTATATAGTTTTATATACATAAACTATTTTTTATCTCTTTTCGCAGATAGCAGTTAGGACTTAAGCTACAAAAATTAAAGCAATACGCTGCTATGTCCAAAGAATCATTGTTGTTGCTTAATCCGTAGTTTTACTTGCATTTGGTTCCAAGCTTAATCTTCTTTCGTTCACTTTTTTAAAATGATTATAGATTAATTTTTTATTATGATTTACAGGTTCTTTGTGGATATGAATTTATTAAGTAAGTTACCTATGCATAAAATAAATAATTCAAAGAATCATTTTTCAAGCCCACTATTAAGCAGGTAAATGCAAATACAAGAAATGTATAAGTTCTTCGCAAATCAGATGGGGTAATTTACTAAGTACATTCGGTAAGGGAATACAATTTAAATGCATGAATTTTAGTTTTAAAATTGTAGAAAACCTTCTTAAATGTTTTAGAACATAAACTAAAACTTTTATGGAAGATGATTTAAATACAATGGAAACGTGGGAGTTGTGTGACAACTTTGGTGTAAAATAAATGAAATGATACAGCATCCGTATGGAATTCCTAAGAAACTGCATAGGCACATAAAGAGCTTAAAGTCTATTCAGATCACACTCAATTTAATAAGCCTCTTTCAAGTTCATGCTCCGACAATCACGTTATAGAAAATCTGATTTACGTTCTCTGAACTATTTCTTCATACTACTCTCCCTACTTAAGAATCTTTATTTACTCCAACTCCTCTCCAACTGACATATTATTTCAAAATATTTTTCCCGTGAAGTTAGCCGAGAGAAGAAATGAAATAACCATAATGTAAAGAAAGTACAAAAGTGTGTACTTGAGTACAAATGCTTATGATGATGAACGATGTACCTAATACGCTTAATTTGAGGTAAAGTTGGAACTACGGAAAGTTTCATAGTGCAATTTATATTGAAATTCCATACTTTTACTGATTTTTCTCCAAAGTTCTCTTACGTACATTATACATATGTTTAAGTATCCATCAATGTCCGTATATTAGCAATAAAAAACGTTGCCCTTTCCATAATACTCCTACAGGCAGTACAATATACATCCTGATATTTATTTGCCTTGTAAATATACCATGGCATGGTTCAACTACTGTCAAGCTGGTATAATAAACTTAATAATCAAATTCTGTACAACTGGATTGCATTCCCCTCCTCACCCACCACCGTAACTCGTAGCTGACACCAGTCGAGTCACACACAGCATACTTTTACCCGTAAACGTTGTATCAAGGTATTAAAGGCTCGTAGAACCTTTATCGTCATGTACATTTATACACTGTCAATACATAGATGGTTATATAAGCGTGTTTTATTTGGTTATAGCTTCTTACTGCAAATAACCTCAGCCAAAGTGCCATATTTATGGATTCCACAGATGCCACATGCAAGAGCTCAAAACACATTACAGACGACTGAGATCCTCAGATCTCATCGCTAACCTGTCAATTTTATCGTATAAAATCTAAACACATTTTTTGATCAAAATCCAATCAACTGACCCAACATTCATGTCATTCCAGACGCCTTCCCAAGTCCGTAATAATATTAATACGTTCCTACCTATCTATATAGTAATGTTCTACTTCAGGATACACCAACTAACATATTATTGCTCTTGTACAGCCAAAGATGTAGTTTGTTGTAATATTTACACGAAACTTGATGTAGTTTGAACTCAAAAAATATCCTAACATAGTAGGCAATGTGTATTATGAAATAGTTGATGGAAATGAAAGAACATACTTCATTTCGGTTACCTATCTAATCTGTTTTTATAGATCTTCAGATGGAATTTCTATCGAGGCTTCTGTCATTCTACTTCCTACCTTTGCGCAGTTGTTGTACAATTTTTTGAGACTTGGAACATACTGCTTCATTTACTCAGTATTACAGATTAGGTGTACGCATGGGGTAATGTTTCATTATCTTATGGGATTTTTGGAATGATGCTGGTATTAACATTTGGATGTGTCATATACTTAGATACTAATATATAGGCACATCATTTTTTATTATACTTGGTTGGTACGCAATGCTATGTACCTATGTAAAGGGGGATCCACTTTATCTACTAGTGTGTGTATTGTATAGCTAGATATATTTTATACACATGTAGACAAGTGGAATTATTTTATAGTGATTTTAGAGAGGAAATAAGTTTCGTGGTTGTGCAATGAGTGAGCAATGTCTCCCGGAAACGCAATACTAAGCAGGTGTTTCAGTTGCTTCGTAGTAAAATGTATATATAGTGCTATATTGTTTAATGTACGTACAGGGATGAATTCATCTGTCAGTTTAACATTACTATGGCACATAAATTAACATTGTGCTATGAGCTTGTAAAAAATATCAGATCTTTTGTTTATTCATTAAAGCCTACCTATACTAATAGCGTTCTCTATTAACCTTTATTAAAGAAGTGAGTATCATGAAACATGTATATCAAGTGATAAAAATGACACAGGTAGTATACAGGTGACAGGTAGCATAGCACATCTGCGACAGTGTTACTGTCTAGAAAAGTTTGGTGTGTACAAGAAAGAAATCCTGCTGATTACGAGCTTAAACAAACAGGAATTACCATACATACATTACATACGTAGTAAACTCACTCTATGGCTATGGCTTCCTTATGCCTTATACTACTGACTGACGCAAGTATTTATACGTAAA
Organism: Pogonognathellus longicornis; assembly: GCA_034694085.1. Classification (NCBI taxonomy): domain Eukaryota; kingdom Metazoa; phylum Arthropoda; class Collembola; order Entomobryomorpha; family Tomoceridae; genus Pogonognathellus; species Pogonognathellus longicornis. The sequence continues at coordinate 16,132 of JAQFYB010002198.1, read as the reverse complement.
TATTGCTTTTTACTACAAAAAACTAACTTGTTTTTATGCGCATTTGGCATACAGCTTATAATGTATCTGTATAGGCGTGAATAAGTTTATGCAATTACCTATTCTGTAGCTATTCTATGCGTTTAGTAATGGAATGGAATTGGAGAATGTGTTTTACGTCTATTTCATGTGTAGTTATAGTGTATTATGTGCACTATGTAACTTTGAGTTGCAATAATTGAGAAAGTATATGGTATAATGAAGTGGGAAAACAACAGAGAACAATAAAACAAATATTCAAGGTTCTCCAACATTTTGATGATGAACTTGAACTGTTTTGTACAGATGTGGAAAACAGAGGAAATAAATATTTTATGCAGTATCGTATGACACTTGAAAGAATGATGACTCTTCAATGGATGCATATTTGTAAAGAAACAATTCATTTTTATTATTATATTGCAATGAATGTATTAGCTAAAGGATAAGTAAATATTATTGGCAAAGTAGAATTCAAAGTTGATCTGCAGACTAACTCAATTATTTATATGATTGCATTTTTAAAGAAGAAATAGGCGTCAAATATTACTAACTTATTAGTTAAGAAGATAAATTCTGTCATCTTCTTTTATGTAATCTGTTGCAAACTTGCAGTACAAATTTGATAGATTCTGGAGAGAAGCGAGAAAGGTGATCAATTAAAGACAAAGCATGTAGCTGGACACATATGCATAATTTATCTCCATTTCAATGCCATAATACTAGATTTTTGTAGGATTTGCAAACATTTTTCATACAAAAGAAACTTATTGTTGTGATGGTTTACAAAAAATGTCTTTGTGCGCACAAAAATGTGAATAATACATAGAAATTAGCTTAAATAAATAAATAGTCTCGCATAAATAGTAAAGATTTGTCCGGATAAATAACATTAATATCGCTTTTTGAATGAGAATGTAATGCATAGCATCTGTTAGTAATGTATGAGATATTATAAAAAAGATTTTTGGAACTAGTAGACACATTGCGTCGCGTCAAAGTATTGAATAGCTGAATTATATTTTTAGTAAAGAATTTATAACAGATAGGTTTTTCGCCTCAATAGGTAGAATTGCAAATGTTGTTACAATTATAAGCAAGGTGGCTTTGTTAAGTAGTTTTATCATTTATGAAAGAGACGGAACATCTGTTGTTTCAACAGCTTTCAAAGATTCAATGATACAGCATAATGTAGTGAATGTAAAAAAGTTCCAGAAAAGTTAAACTTGATTGGAGCATACAAGCTTTAACAATCGCAGTAAAAAGAAATATTGATTGTGTTATCACGACAGCATTTTATTCACAGGAATACAATACAAGAATACAACATATCATACCGTGAAGGAACGAATTGCTGGACTTTGTACACCAATTTGCGAATCACATTTCTGTGTGTAATGTAAGTGAGTAAGATAATAATATTTACTACCATGATAACCCACGACAGATGTATTATCATGTTCTCGAGCAATGATACCCAAATAGGTAAATGCAAAATAAATGTTACTGTGATTTCTGGGAATTGATACATTCAATCTAAGCTATAATATATATACAATTTGCAATAGGGCTATACACCCAATTTCGAGAGACAAATAAAGCATTCTGCTTGTTTTATATTTCTGCACAATGTTCAAAATGTAATAACACCTTTACTATATTCAAATTAATTATCTCCAAAAACAAAGGGATTTCAACATTTGCTTTCTAACATGTTCATGCTTTCCATGTTCTCAACTGTTTCATAGCGTGCCCACTGAGAGACGAATTAGCCAAAACTCTAATAAAATGACATATTGAACCGCAAGTTGTATTTTCCGGAAACTTAGGATTAAACTTTACCCTTGAGATACATTTACTTAAAAAACTGTGCATTCTCAGTTCACCCATTTTAGATGCATGCATGATTGTTGAATGCATGCAGAATTGTCCACCTTTCCCTTCGGTGAAAATCGAAATCAGTTTTTCATTTACTAGGTATATGTAACAGTATAATATCGCAAGTATTATGATTTTTCATTTTTGATGTCCATTTTGATTTACATTTCTCTACTAAACGGATCAAAATATGAATAAGGGTAAACAACTCTGAGGAAAGTAGCCAAGTTTCATTTTCCTAGTTTCTTTTTTACGAGTTATCGTTTCTACAGACAATATGGATTTATACACGTATAAGACATCGTGAGGTCTAAAACATCAGGTAGCACTGTAAAAAAGGGACGAGACGTGATCCGTGGCGAAGAGTGTAGAAATTCGGGGGTGAATATAGAATTGTAAATGAGGATTACGGGAAGAAGTGGAGACAAAAGGAGTGGCAGAGGTACAGTACATAATAAGCTGTGAGAGATGACGGCTAATAGAACAAAGTAGAGATACTAATGCATGAGATGAACCTGGGAGTTATTGGTAGACAGGGAATATTTAGTGAGGCAGGACATGACAAGAGCTTAAGTAACCGAATTCAGTTTACTCCTTTTAGTTGAGTTGACGAAATAAAATACTACCTACATACAACATAACAGTTGAATTGACTCTCTAAATACAGTGTTAGTATAATACAGTATACAAACCATTAGGCACGTACTCTCTTAGTACAATAAAAGTGTCTTTATAGAAACACACCAACCAAATACCTCTATATTCTTTGGGAAAAGACGATACAATACAATACATACCTAGTAAGAGTAACAATATTATAAACTACTGCCACTATTTTCATCAAATGTGTATATACACTAAATACGAGTATACACTCGCATTCTGATAATAGCTTACATTTTGTAGGTTGTTTCTTTTGGTGTGTGTATGGAAGAACCCAGTGTTGATATTGAAAAGCTGTGTGTGTGTAGCTATTAAAGGATAATATAGAAAGATATTATAGCGATAGGGGAAAAGAAGATGACAGTTCAGAACGAGCCATTGCAAACACAACAAAGCAGAGAGCAGAATTAGAGAGACTTGGTTTAGTTTCATTTAGTCGTGGCACACAGGAGTTATACATACAATGGAGGAGTATAGAGATATAAATAGGAGTGTAGGAGAGGAGGATGAGATGAGATGAATGATAAGGTTAGGGTTTAGCTTCTAAACTGGGGAAATAGGAAGTAAAAAGGCGCTAAATCCTCATGACAAGCCAAAGCACCATGCTATGTCATGCCATTCCATACCAATAGCCAATGATGCCATGTCACTTCACCAGATCTCCATTCCCATTACTATTACCATGGTTTGTCGGCTTCTCAAAAGAGTGGAACTGGAACACAATGAGAGTTACGAGCAGAAATAAGCCCCGGCACGCTCTCACCCGAATTCTCCGATCCGATTCCACTATTCACATACACACAACCAACTTTTACAACATCAACCTACCCGAATGTAGCGAAAAGCACTGACTGACTGTTACAGCTAGTACTTACCCTGTAATAAGAGAATTTCCCTGTACTATTTATATGTAGGTACTCGTCTGTCGTTCTACATTATAACATTTTAGATCCTGTGTGTATTGTGTAAGCATTGAATTTTTATATAAAAGCAAGTGATGCACATTGAGTGTGGTGGTAGTGTATCTGTATTTATTCGGGTTTCCCTCGAATCGAATTGTCATCCCACACTAGCAAACTGTCTACAATCATCCTCCATACAATCATACACTTATTTTCTATAACTACTAAACTTAGCCACTATAGATTGTAAGTACCCAGTAGGATTCTCCCAATCATATGTATGCTGTATTGAATTTACTACGCGTCATCATATATTGTAGCAGTATGTGATGCAATAAGTATACATTACTTGTATGTATGTATGTGTATAGGAATAGAGAAAAGTGTAACTAAATTTCCATGACGGAAACTAGGAGCAGACGGCTGTCTAAGCTCAACTATTTAATACAATGCACAGTGTTACTGCCAGTAGTGTGCCACACAAAGACCAACACAACAACACACATCGGAGCACATTAGTATTTAGTTAGCCCCGAATTTTTCCCAGTGGTTATCTTCATCTTCCCTATACGGTTTTATCTGTGTATCTATTCTATGTAGTACCTTCTGTAATACTTAGGTACAATCATGCTATACAAGTAGGGAGCCTATATGTGAATGTGTGTCGTTTCTAAGTATCTCGGGTTCTATGTATGTACATGTGTGAATCTGTTTCTGTGTTTGAGTTGAAGGTTTATAGTGGATAGATTGATATGATGTGTGCTTTTACTTACAAAGTGTTGTCTCCTCTTACTTTACTGTCCTGGCTCTCTCTCTTTTTCTCTGCAGGCGAAAGAGAGGAAAACTCTTTGACGCTAATATTAATGCCAACTCACGCTGATAGTTACAACACAGCCTCTTCAGTTTTCGATGGGAGCCAATTACTAATTATTCCCAGAGATTGATAGAGTAGATAAAATAGAAATATGATTTATTCTTTTGCTTTAAACTCGACCGTGTGTTGCCTGTATCTCTACATTGTTTATGATTGCATCAATTCATCCTCAACCTATGTATACTGTATACATATAAAGGCGTGAGCAAAAGTTGTTACATCAAAGTTAAAGTCTTCCGTGTAGGTAGGTATTAAAAATGTGCTTTTTAATTATATAGCGATGTACATCTAAAGGTTAATCCAATGTTCTAACTTACACACAACAGTTTTTATGTGAATTACGATTCAGTGAAAGGAAGCATGGAATTGTGCATTATTTTTATTTGCATTTTAGCCTCAGGTCAGGAAAAATGCAAAATTTTGTGATAGATCGATTGATAAAAGTGTAAATCTTCTTTTAAATCTTAAACTCTTGTTTACAGTCGAGTAACTTTGTTAAGGAATCATCTACGATCAGCATCCTGTTTGAAAGCTGAGTTGGGAATAGAATTACAAAGTCAATTTGTGTTCCAGTTCCTTCTAGTAATAACAATACGCAACATTTATGTGAGAATATGTGTATACTCGTTCATTCAAGCGTGAAATTATGGATGTGATGACGACGATTATAGCGGAGAACATTGTAGTGATGTTAAGCAAAGCATTGTCATTGGAAATGAACTGAAAGTGTGATTTAGTTGTGTCGAGTTGCATTGATTCACTGAATTCACTCCCTCCCTTGAGATTCCATGCTCGACTCGCTCATTCTGAAAAAGGTAATGGTAGGTATTCAATCCTATGGCTTGTCGTGGAAAGTGGAATGATTTCGCTCTGATGCTGTGTATCATATCAGAGGAAAAAATCAGAGAACATTTGTCCAGAGGAATAAATACAGATAGAAAGGAGCACTTTGATCGAAAGATAGAAATAAATTTGCCTTTCTTTCCCCAACATGTGAGCCATTAGCTTGTTATAGCCAGCGTCGCTCATCACATCATTATAGCTACACACTACACAACCTACAGAAAATATTAGATTGAAATATAGGCACACACTCTAAGCATTAGCTTTATAAGAAAAGAAACACTAGTTGATTCCAGATTCCCTGTCGCTAAATCTCCAACTGTCACAAGAGGAGTCGGGAAAATGATAAATTATATCTTCTTGTAAATCTAACCGAGTATTGTGGCTTATTCCTAGTGCTTGACTACACATTTTGCAGTCTACATTTTATATACACACTTGTTTTGAAAAAATGAATAATGCTTAAAGAAATGCACATGAATTCAAGTTTCATTCATTATTCACACAATCACACATTCATTAAAATGGACCAAACATTTACACAGTACAAAATTCAAATAACTTATTAAGGAAAGAACTACAGTACCTGTATTTCGAAATTGTTTAAAGAATTGTTTGGTATAGTATAAAATAATTTCCAGGTGTATAGGCAATTGTTATCTGGAAAAAGAAAAGATTAGCTTTTGCAATTTCAAAATAACCTAATGATTGTTTTACATGTATGCATGCGTAATGTAATACCACCACCTAATGTGGACTAATATTGTACTTAGTTTGCATATGCCAATAATAATTGGCAATCAAAATGTGCCATTCTCATTCGCAATAGATAAAGAAGGATTATAGAATTTATAGCATCATAAAGGTTGATTAAAACAGCATTCGTACAGATATTTATAGCTGGTTCAGTCTTTACAGCATGAATATGATTGATGATAGTGACTTCATGGATTTTCAGATCGCAGGCTGGAGCTAATGATTAGCTTTATAGTTCCTAGCTCCAAACGCTCAGATTACATAATACACTTTATTACAGAAATGAACTAGAATGTACATACATTTACATACACACTTACTAAGATAATAAGGAATATTATGCTTGAGTATGGTACAGTAATAATGCAAAGTATTTAAACCATATCAAATAGCTGGATTGAGTAGCATAATGGTTTACAACAGTTATATTATGTAGCGAATACCGATAAAAAGTCGACATATTTTCATGGAATGGATGAATGTAAATGATATGGACCCCTGGGCACGCCATTATGGTGGATCATAGCTGCTCCTGGGAACAATTCACACAGGAATTTTATTACGTTGACATAATATTTCATTTCCATCCATGTTGCAGTATAGTTGTGGCTGTAGTTGTTCTTCTAGCTGGAACTGAACTGTGATATTGTAGTGTAGCACTCTGGATAGAGTCTGGAGAAAAGGAACTAGCTATACCTACATACAGATAGAAGCAACCTACATTTGTTACATGTTTGTATTGTGCAGAGAACGACATGCTCAGTGTGTGTAGTGTGTTTATCTTATCATTCTTCTTTTGCAACACTACTCTGACACAGATAAAGTATTTTATGAAGTATAAGCATTCATATTAGTGCTAGTAACTGTGAAACACAAATGAGAAGCAATAAGGCTTTGCTTAGGCTTAATAGACCATTTTCCTAAAGCTTCCTTGTCCTGATTGAATTCTAGCTTAGTTAATTATAGCCTGGATGGAGTCCGATGAAGCTATTCAATTTTCCTCTCATCGTCTCCATTAAATGGCCTAATAGGGTGCGCACACAATACAATATACGACATACAATGCATTGAATGCAATGGTGCAATGCATTCACTTATTCGATATGGCTATATGCATGTTGATGGATTTTTCAAATGCTGTTACTGGTATAGTGGAGAGATTCTGTTGCGTGAACAAAGTAGCAGGATGAGTTGACATTTCCTCTGGTAATTACCCAAACCAAAACATCATGCCACAAAACTTCTCGTCGCCACTCACTCACTCACTCACTCTAAAACGACATGCATCTCACATGCTAAAATAAGGACCATGAACCACATACAGTATGCAAATTATATCATTCGAGCAGTTTATGCATACATTTATTATATAGCTACAGTTTTTCAAGGATGAAATCAACAATTAGCTTTTCCCAGCTTTACAACAGAACTGCAAACACATAGTAGATTTTACAGAGGTTGTTCTAAAATGCGTTTTAAATATTTCAAACACATTTATAACTGAGCTCACTTGGACTGGTGGTTATTTATAATTGCTTTCCACATAGACTCTTAATCATGTCATGCAGACGTTAGGTTTAAAATTTGTCGGAATTAGAGTTGAATTTATTTCAGAAGTACAGATTGTAACGTTGCTCGCATGACTTTCCGTAGTCCCAGACTAAAGGACATTTAAATGTGTAGGAGAAATTGTTCAAATTCTAGGATTTTACTGTATTCGTCTGTCTTTCTGCTCACCGTTCCTTCGCTACAACCTTCCTAATTCCTGCTTAGCTTACCTTGCTTATTTATGCATTTTTAGTTTCAAGAAAAATTAGGTGCCAAAGATTAATAACTTGTTAATTAAGATAATTTAACGCTATCATCTCCTTTATGTAATCTGTTGCAAACTTGTAGTAACTGTTAGAAGCGAGAAAGGTGGTCAACTAAAGGCAAAAAACATATTTTATAGTTGGACACATTTGCATAATTTATTTCCATTTCAATGCCGTAATCCTAGCTTTTTGTAGAATTAGCAAACATTTTTCATACAAAACAATTGTTGTGATGATTTAGAAAAAATGTCTTTGTGTGCACAAAAATGTGAATAATACATAGCAATAGCTGAAATAAATAGTCTCGCATAAATACTAAAGATTTGTTCGGATGAATATTAACATTAATATCGCTTTTTGAATGAGAATGTAATAGCATCTGTGCATCTGTTGGTAATGCAAGAGATATTATTGGAGAATAAGTATAGAAATTATTTTGAACTAGTAGAAACATTGCGTCGCATCAAAGTATTGATTAGCTGAATTATATATTTTTTAAGTTTATTGTAGATTCATATACCTTTGTTTTGTATGTAATCACAAATGGTACAATTATAAGGTGTAAATTGTAGTAAATGAAATTTCGAAATTTTTCCACACACACTGAGCCAAATGACGTACGAAATAAGTTCGAACAATATTCTCATCCTTCTCTTACCCTAGCATTTCATAAACATTAATTTCCCATTTGTTTTGTGCAGTAAGTACAAACTTGCTTTAAAAAAACGGCTTGGACGAATCTTTATCTGTCATTTAATAACTATTGTTTAAAGAGTTGTTTCATATAATATTTTAAAAATAATGCGAAACTATAAGTTAAAGGAAAAGATTGGTTTTTGTAATTCCTTTAAGTATTATTATAGTGTGTACTATTAGTGTGAGTGCTAATAATAAATGGCAATAAAAATTTCTTCTTTTCTCTTGTTCTTTTTACATAATATCGGTATTCGTATGCTCCGTAGAAACTGTTCTCCCTCCCGGTAGACTGTAGTAAAGTTTCATTGGATTCAAGGAAATCAATCAATTCACCCACCATTAACATTACAAGTCAGATTCCCAGAAAGTAAATCAACAAATTCAATTCATATGACCGTAACAAATTAGCAATACACTAATTTGAAAATTATATTTCACCTAAAATGGGTTAATCATACCTATAGCTATTTTACATAGTACAAAATTTCTTAGCAATAATATTTACGTTATCGGTGCTTAGATTGTAAGGTGCATTTTTGTTTTCAAATTCATTATGTACAAGCGAACAAATGCTGGACACTAATAGCTTACTTGCATTGCACACTATAATGTTATACTCACAAATAGCAATAGAGTTTCAATAATCGACTGGAAAGGATTATCGTTGGAAAACGAATTTTCCTTCTCGATACGGCAGAACTATATGAACTGCGATTTGAACAAACTCCGTAAACGAATAGAAGGGATGGTTTTATTAAAGTCATATGAAAAAGTGAATTTAGTAAACAATTTAGATAGCAAAATTGCAGTAGTACGAACACGATTGGAATACAGGCACTTTCCAGGCACAAAGGGTGGAACTGGAGAGTATCTATTTGTACATAGGGAGATAATGGAAAAGATTTCTGGGAGAAAGTATGAAATGATTTGTATTTCGAAATTTGTATGCATACATCCCACATACAAGACTTTTCACAGGGCAGTGCTATGTGAGTGAGTGAGATTGAAATACACAGAGGAGAATGAGAATTGAGAATTCTATAGTGTGGCTGAAACTTTCCCAAGTTTGGCTTGCCGCTTGTCTAAGCCGCTTGGCTAACTATCTACATATTTAATGTGAGTTTGATGGGATGGGACTTCAAATTCAACTACAGAAACTTTGCATTGGTAGCAAGCCTATGTAGTATGCACACAAAACAGCTATATATTTACTTACATAGAAAACTTTCCAGTCAAAATAGGTCTACACAAGTTTCAAGAGACTTGAGATGACTTGAGGAAAGCTTGCTCCTTATGCCTTTCAGATGACAAGGTGATTGAAATTTTAAATATGCGGGAAGCCCATTCCATCCTTCTCTATGTACTTCCCAATCCACACTTATTATACAATATAGTGTATCTATAAGGAATCTTGCAGAATACATCAACTTAGTGGTTGTCTATACACATGCAACATGTATTTTCATGTAATAGTGGGGTATGCTACTTAACTTACTATGTCGTATAAATTGTGTTCTGAGATCCACTCTCTCCGCTCAATTCCCCTAGGATGAGCCGATTTTTATTTCCTCAAATAACTCATCACTTAAATCCTTTGAAAACTGTTTAGAGCAACATTGTAGTGTACACGCTACGTATATAGGTACATACACATAGCTTTTGTATTTCATAATGGCTTACATTACATCGTAGACACAAGAAGGAGACTAAGCCTACTGAAACTAAGTTGAAAGGAAGGATTTATAAAGGAGAACATGCAGGACACAGGATGAACACACGAAGGCTAAACGAAAAGAGAAAAGAAAGTCTTGGATTTCGTGGTGTATCCCACAAAGCCCCATTAGTCCACCCATTACCTACAGATATTGCAAACTTTCTTACCACAATGGAAAATTCATATCCACTACATAATGCATTAATGATGAACACCTTTTACACACACATTTTATACTACAGCTACCTAGTACAGTGTATGTATGCATAACTTTTATATGCATATGAATTTTATACACAATATTCCTTTTTAAACTTATTGTTATTGTTACAATGCTATTTTTCTCAAAGTATTGTAGCAAAAAACGGTATATACAGATAGCCCAGAAGAAAGAGTGTTGCTGTCTACTTTAATTCTAATAGCTTGACTGTATGTATGCGTTAGCTAATAATTTTCCTTTATGGAAAGTATTACGATACAATCATAATGGTAGGTATAGGAAACTCATTTTGGATACATCACCCACGAGTCTATCAACGGAATGATTATTATGTTTTGTTGCTTTAGTGTGTAGGTAGGTCTAGAATTATTGTGTCAGAGTGATGGTGTTGGTGAGCAAGAAATAAATGAGAAAAAGATGTTGGAAAGACAATGCTTTACTGTTATACTGAAAGTCAACACAAATGCGCTGCATGCTTCTTGACATCATGTTCAACAAGCCTGAGCTGTGTTATGAATTTAGTGTTTATAATAGGGAGTTTCACAGACTCCAACGTCTTTGTATGGCTGACATGCGAAAAAGCAGCATTTCTTTGTTCCTGCGATTCATAACATCATGGCATCATCATAGGTTAAGCAAACTTCATGCATTAATAATTAGCTTTGTATGTATAGTACATAAGAGAATTCTTTGTATATATATATAGAGGCAGAGGTATGTTTTTGCAGGGATATTTATTTTCTACGCTAATATGTACCTTGACAGCCACTGTCAGTTCGACATTGAGCTGCATCATTACTCAGAGCTACACAAGAAAGTCCTGGAGCCAGCGGTGGACATTTCCCTGGTTTTTTCAGATTAGGATATGGCCCAAGTGGGGGTAAAGTTGGAACGGTTGTGTCTCTGCTTGTAACATTTTTTTCTTTGAGTACTAATGATTCATCAGAATTTAGTGTAACATCGTTAGGTCCGGATCGCAGGATTGGCTCATTGTCGTCACTTTCACCGATTTTATGTTTGGTTCTTTTGGAAAGTTTTGTGGAAGGAAATGTTTCTTCATTTTCAGATTCTTTTCCAGGAGATTTTATAACTCTTGTGTTCGAATTGGAAACTTCTACTTCATCACTCTCAGTGTTATTTCCAATTTGAGAATCATAATTTGATAAGGCTTTTGTAAGGGTTGAAGGTGCTGATTCAGTGTCGTTTTGAGATTCGCCAGGTTTTGAGGACACTGAACTTGATGCAGTATCATTCGAGGTTGACTCTGCAGGAAAGTTGGATGTACCACAATGATAACATTATACACACCACTCTCAACGGTAGATAATGTGAGTTTTGTGATGAAAGTGATGCATATCATTTTGTGATCTTAATTTAAATGAAATATTAGAAACAGAGTGTAATACAAAACAATTTAAAGTAACCAACAGTGCATAAAATAATAGGTATTGCATAGGACTTGTGATACCGACTTAAATGGTCCATCAAAAGAAGGGGGTACCTCATAAAAGTAATGGGAGCATTCACAAAATCTCGATCTGTTCATTCCATGCAACAGTATGGACTATATAAACATTAGACATGCGGGACCTTCATACACACATTCATACTATTTCGTGCAAAATTATTATTTATGCGTTTGCAAAAGTGTAGTGTGAAAATTGTCATGCGATTGTTGGATGCTTGTGTGATTTTTCATGCCATATTATGTGCAAATTATTTGTAGGTAGGAGATACTCATGCAATTTTTGTAAAGTTCATGCTTAGTTTTGAACAAACGTATTATTTTCACAATGTTATGTTGACTATTGTGGCTACATCCATTAAAAAATAGTTTAGGTACATTAAATTATTTCAGTCCATTATGTAGGACATAATATGTAATAGCTGCTATTAATTCCCTGTTGAATTCGTTTTACCGGTACTAGATTCATTGGATTGTCCATTTTTTCCCGATTGCCCAGATTGTTCCGATTGCTCTGATTGTCCAGATTTCTCTGATTGTCCTGATTGCTCTGACTGCCCCGATTTCTCTGACTTATTGTCATTATTTCCTCCTTTGCTGTTATCATCACTACTTCTTTTACTTTTCTTTTCTGAGGATTCTGTCGAACTGCTGTTGCCAGTCATATCATCCATCATTCCTTCAGCCTTGTTCTTGACATCTTGCATTGTACAGTTTACATCTACAAATAATTATCCTTTAAACAATGGTTCCTACAATATTGTTTAATTAAATGATTCAGTTATGTTAAATAAGCGCAGTACTAGTGTTTAACAGGCACATAAATTACTAAAAGCATTAAAGCAATATAGTAGGATCAAACAAACTATTATCAAACAAATTAAGATCTCGTCCGTACCCTTGAGATTTTGTGGAACTGCAGAAAAACCTCCCGTAGCTTTACCATGTCGATTCGGTAAAGTACAATAAAGAATTGAGTAAATAATTTTAAATTGTAAGTACATTGAAAGAACTATCTATCTATGTATATACAGGTAGGTATGTAAAAAGTAGTAGAAAAGCAATGGAATATTATCTTAGCTATACCTGTTGTATTACAAGGCTTCATTGTAGTGGGGTCTGGATCTGTTGCTTCCTTGACTTTGGTTGCTACATTATTTATTGCCTTTTTAGCTAATAAGAGAAACAAACATAAAAGTGAAAAAGAACAATAATAATAAACAGTAAGTTGCATTATGCGAAATGGGAAACTGTATGAAAAGTACCTGAGTCTTTTGCATGTTCTGCGGCAGATTTAGCCTTGTCCATTGCTGTATTGGCACCACTCTTAATGTTCTCGCCTACTTTTTTAATATTATCACCTACATTTGCGAAAAATCCCTTTTTCTTATCACCGTCTGTAGAATTACCAGAGTTTGGTTCAGATTCTGGCGTTGCCATCGATGAGGATTCAGGCTCCGGCTCAGAAGATGCCTTAGCACTAGCCGCGCTTGAGGACTCTATGAAAATGCAAAAACTTATATTTTTTATCATTTTACAAAGAAAGTAAAACATTAAAAAACATTTTTTAATGTTTTACCTGGTTCTGCCTCGGGTTCCGCAGCTGCTTCTCTTCTGGATCTCCATTGAGTCTCATAACTGTGATCAGGGGCAGGCGAACTTTGAACTAATACATTTGCAAATAACACAACACACACTAAAACGGAGAGAGTTGCGAATTCAGATTTCTAAAAACAAATTTTTGGAAAATTAAAGGAAATTTTCGGTTTTATAAACACTTAATAAAAAGTGTAGCTTATAGATGTGTAAGTGCAAATAATAGTGCAGTGCAGTCAAAGAGATTTTTACAGACGTAAAAAATTAAATACCGAATGCATGATGAGACTTTTAACACAGTAGGTTTACACACACAGCAGGCTTAATGTAAAATTCAAACTAAAATGAAATAACCAACTCAAGGTTAGCCTTTGGAAATGATATCAGAGTTCCTGTGATATTGTCACTAGAATGAATGTTAACGACAGAATGAATCTAAATGCAAAATACATCGCCTATATATAGTTTTGGACAATTTACACTCATAAGGATGGTCCATAAGGGTTTGACAAATAGTCGGAAGACACGAAAAGAATTTTTTGTTCATTAGATTTAGAGCTACCTATAGAATTCTTGTTTATCATTTCGCTGAATGAGTTTGACTTTTATTGTTCTCTAAACTTAATCGCTCCCATCAGTTGTATATCAGTGTCCACAATGTCCAGACTCCAGAGTAAAACAAAATTCCCTGCTTTTCCATATTTATTGTATTAGTTCACTTTAGCTTATAGTAAATACAATTGTGTAAATAAACAATATTGAGTATATAAAACATTAGATTCTTTCTGACTCTATAAAAGTCCATAGTCGACTAGTCGTGCCATCATTCATGGAATGAATCATGACAGATTTTCATTGCAAAGCGGATGGAGCAAATATAATCGCAATCGGTGTACAGTGTTATAGTAAAGAGCAAAAAATCTTTTGTACATAGAGAATTGAACCAGTTCCGCCTCATCTTCTCATCATTTCATTCTAGTCCAATGCAACAAAGGCCAACAATTATTTTGTGACACAGGATTTACCAGATCGTGTGTACAAGCACTGAAATGACAATTTACGCTCATACCTGTCTGTGTCCTGTAGTTAAGTAAACCTGCACTAAACTTCGTGTATAAAAACTGGATATAAATATTACCAGGCAGCTTTAGCTTTATAAATGCTCTAATGTTTAATCTGCAAAATCGCCCTTTATTTTTCTAGCTAAGTGGCTTCCTGTTGCAAATGTCCAAATGAGGTTCGAGTGTCATTATTGTGTTTATTTTCCAGAAATTTCTTTAGTTAATTGTGTAAATATGTATCCAGTACCTACACAAATAAACACAACTGAAGTTGAAAGCATGAAGTCTTTCTGTCCAAAAGACGCTGAATATTAAACACAATTTCATACACTACCTATGCATAATTATTATATGCACATGAACTAGAGCATGAACTTCTGTTCTTTTGCTAAATGCACGCTATACTGTATAATAGAATATTCGAGTTTAATCGGTATGTTTACTCTTACTGCAATTACATTATGTCACTAATGCAGCATGAATTCACAAAGCCAACTTTATTGTATTAAAAAATAATTGTCTTTGTTGCAACTGCGAAATAGCTAAACCTAAACATGCAAAATAATTCTGCAATGTATATATTCTATGCATACATATACAAATAAACAAGAAATAAACAAGAACATGGAAAAACCTGGGTTATTCCACAAATCTGCGTGATACATCATTTAATTATGTTTTAATTCGACATTAAAAAGGTTTGAGTTTGAGTTCCTTTGTATACCTAATGCAATTCCAAACTCAATTTTATGCACGTTGTGCTTTGAAATTCATTCGTTTTAGGGATGCAGTTCATGACTCATATTGTATGGGAAAGATACATGTAAATGATTCGGGTGTTGTATGGCACAAATTAGCAAATTTTAAGCCTAACATAAAAATTTGCAAAACTTTCCGTGGCCCGTGAGGGGATCGAACCCGCGACCTTCGCGTTATTAGCACGACGCTCTAACCAACTGAGCTAACGGGCCAGTTGAGAAGATCCTCTCGGTTTAGTATTCATGGAACTGGCTGATCATTTTGTTCATGTTTTCGTGTATGTGAATGTAGGATGTGTGTGTGTAACATTTTCATGTTGCTTTGCTTATGCTAACCCTTTGTACACTCAAATACGCTGGTGTTATCAAAGTTAAACCAGCTCAAATGATTGCGTAACTTTTGGCTTCACAGGTCTAAGTGATTCAAGGTCCTTTCCTGTGACATTTAATTATACTACGCAGCTGCTATATGCAAACGCGTACAATATAGGCATGGCTATTTCAACTCTCATTTTAGTGCATGATTGTGATTGTGAGACGAATTGAACCAATGTGAGATATTTGAGTTAGTCTCATAGGTAATTACTTTATTAAGTATCGGAGACTTCCGATACTTTATGTCATTCAATTTCCTGTCTGTCTGTCTGTCTGTCTGTCTGTATGTTCGTTGTTCGCGAGGCTAACTAGATGAGACTTGGTGAATTTCTGTAATGCGGTGTTAGGGCGTCCAGAAATCCAGTTGGCCTCGATTCTGTACATCTCTCCTAATCTATGCATTATGCGTGTACCTCATATTATGTTGTGTGCTCGCTACGCTATCTATGTATTTACGTGCATTACGACCTGCAAGCAAACCGCGCTATTATGGCATCGT